>SSNR01000161.1:887570-957621 GCA_006937965.1 Callopanchax toddi | reverse complement strand
GGGGGGGGGGGGGGGGGGGGCTGGGAGGAGTTTGCGTGTAACATTTAAAAAGAGCATTATTTATTATTTTTACGTGGGCTGCGTCCTTTGACTTCAACCAAACGTTAATAATTAGGAAATTAATTTATAGTGGGACAAATAAATCGTTCTTGAAAAACGGGAGGCGATTGGCTGAGCCCATCGCCGATGGTCGATACATTCGTCTGATCGCCCAACCCTATTTAAAACCCTCCTCTTGTTCCCCCCTCCCCTACCCACCATAAATCCTACCCATCCCAAATTGAGTGGAATTCTATCTGTTTTAACATCTGTCCCTAGGGGGTCTCTTTGGAGGAGGAGGTAGAGGAATTTACCCCTCCCTGATAGGAGACGAAGACATCTGTATACCCCCCTGATAAGAACAGGAGATGGCCCTTTCACCACAGGAGGCTGAGACTTTGTTATACTGCCCCCCCCACCCCCACCACACAACTATTTCCGCCACCAAAAGCTCATCTGTGTGCTGAGGTGCATCTATCTGTACCGATTCCCAGTCCATCCTCCACAACCTCCTAATAAAAGGTACTAAAAAATATATATTCAATTAAAAAAATTAGTTGATAGAAAAATCAAAATAAAATTGGTTGTCAGTGGTAGGCCTATACTATATTCTCGGAGTTCAGCAAAAATGTGTTTTTGGATTCTTTAAAGCATCAGTAGATGAAGTATGGTGAACATAAGTGGCTGTACCTGTATAATGTTGTCACCAGCTTCTATTACAATGGTCTCCATCTGTTCAGGGGAAGGGGAGGCAGCCTGGGTAGGAGCAGGTGGCAGAGGCTCAGAGGGCAGAACCACCTTCTTCTTCCTCCCTCGCCGACCTTTTCCAGGTGCAGAAGGAGCAGCTGCTGTCTCTGTGACGACTGGAGTCCCACCCACCTCTCCCGTAGCAACGTTGAGTGGAAGTGTGAGTCCGCTGGGGAGCTGTACTACATTTGCTGCTGCATTGTTTGGCTTCTGTACCTTAGGGGAGGGCTTGATGGCAACAGTTTTCTGTGGGGTGACCGGCGTAATGGCAGCAGCTGGAGCCGGCATGGTCACTGGAGTGGTGATGATGGCCTGGTTGGTGCCTGGTATGAGCTGAATCTGACCTCCCTGTGGCATCATCTGGATCTGTGGCATCACCTGGTACTGAATGTTGGCAGGCCCAGAGGTGTTGGTGCGGGCAGGACTTTGCTGGATAGTGAGGACTATGGGGCTGCCAGGGGCAGTGGATCCCAATCCGGCAGGAAGTTGAATCACATTGCCCTTGGCTGAAAGAAATCCAAGGTTTTTGGGTGGAGCTGGTGCTATGGGAGCTGGCTTTATGGGATGAAGCCTGCGAGGTTGTGGCTGCGCTGGAGGAGAAGTGACAGGAGCTTGAGCCGCAGGAGGGCCGATTTTACTGCAGGTAGCAGCCAGGAGGGCCAGAGGAGAAGGCTGGGTGTCCTGCTGAGAGAAATACATGAGACATCTACATCAGAAATAGCAGAAGAAGTAATAATTCAATTAAAAAAAACGATAAAGTCTGAAGTCGTCATTCTGTAAATTATATAATGTATCCATATCGTCACTGCTGGGGAATTCCTTTTATCTCCAGATTTTCAGAAAGGAAAAATGTTTTTCTTTTACAAACAAACATTGGGTGCTCACAACTTCTCAAACTCTTTTTGACACTTTTTCTTTAAAAAGTCATCCAGAAAACCACTAATGTGACAGATGTTAAATAAAGCAGACATGTAAAAGATTAAAATGAGAAATAGAAATACGAGGTGTGTGTCGCTAAGTTCCCGCTGTCATATGAGTCGGACTGCACCACTGCAAAGGGTGAAAGTAAAACTTAAATGGAGCTGCTCAGCTCAGGCTGCAGCTCCTCACCGAGTAATGACCAGCTGAGTGATTGATACCACTATAGGTGGTGGATAACACCCGTGCGCAAACATTTTTTTAAATAAACACAAAACAAAAAAAGTCACACTGGTGCATACAAGCTGGATAGTTAATTTTTCAAAATATTTGCAAATTATAAATCAAACTAACCTTCAGTCAGTAGCCTAATTAAAACTATGTTTTGCCAAGGTAACAGTAGTCGACCAGGAGTGTTTTTCACACCTGCAGTGTTTAGTCTGTTTAAAGAGCATATTTTAAGTTAGACACTCCCTTAAACAAATGTTTAGAGAAATATAATAGAAACTTTTTCTGAATAAAAATTTACACAAATTCAGCTTATTTAGGCTCTTGGATTCGTTTTTGTGAGAATTGTCAATTTTTTCACCAAACCGGAAGTGACGACAGTTCAGGGAGACCGTTCGTTCTCTATATAGAAAACTGATCCACTTATCACTACTTGTGACGAGCAAAACAAACCCCTAGAGTGCCGTTATTTTATTACTTTATTACCATAGTGAGAAGTTATTTTATTAAGATTAAAAAAAAAAAAGATAAAAACAATCAGTCCTGTAAGGCTGTACCCTGTCGGTCCAGCTGTAGACCTTGACCCACCTCCTCACACGGGTCTGGATAAAATGCCAGCGTTTAGCACCAGGTTTTTGATCATCAGAGCTCCAAACATTGAGCTGCGTTCAGGTGGATTGTTAAGAAATGAAAGAGTTTATAAAAAGTTTCACAGGATGCAGCTAAACGGTTCGAGGCTGACCGAAACAGTGTCGGGTCAGGCTGGAAACCCCGCCGGGAAGACCCTCTTGGTAGCCCCGCTGGGAACGGGAAGCCCCTCTGGAGAGCATCTCGGCATGGATTTACTGTACCCCGCCAGCCAGGTGAGGGTCAGACACCTGAAGGAAACGCTCTCATGAAATCGCTGATCGGTACCGGACTACGACCCACCACGAACCGTACCAAACCTGGCATGGAAACGAGACTCAAGTCTCCCCGTTAGCTCCTGTTAGCTGCTGTGTGCTAACAGCGGTTCCGGTGAATGGATCGAAGTAACGGCGCCTGTTTAGAGTCACACTGAATGTTTTTCGTCGGTATGTGGGACTCCATCACATCCAGTCCTGGACTAGACCAGGACCGCCGGAGTTTTTCGTCTCCAAACAGAAGTCACCGTACCGGTAAGGAAGCCGTCTTGTTGTTGACTCAGTGTCCTGACAGACTGGCGATTGGCATTCATAAACATAATAATTTAGCATTTATTATTAAAATGAATTCACACCGACTGGATTAAAGAGCGCTCTAACCTAAAACTAACAACTCATCGCCGACAGCGAGCAGGCAGCTGGCAGACTAGAGCGGTGCCAGTCTGAGATGTTAAAGTAGTTTAGCTTTAAAAAATCTAACACAATGATTAAAACAAGCATCTGTTACACAAACTCCACACAACAAAGGGCACAAATGATCATATTTATGGGAATATTGATCGTACAGAGTGTTAAATTATCCTACAAATACTTTATTTATCTACATCTGACAACACTGTAAGCAGCGCCACCTAGCTAGGAGCTCCCTTAGCTGACGTCACAGGTCCACATATGAAAAAAAAAAAAGCATTTTTAGAAGCTTTGCAAAAAGGGGCACTTTGGACTAGAAAAATGGTTTTAAAAAATGTTTTGTAAAACAAAATACCCTAAATAAACATTTCAAATAGTATTTTTGGACAGAGTTTTATCAGAATAATAAAAAAAAAAGAACTTAAAATATGCTCTTTAAGTCAAACCCTGATCTGTTTTCCTCCTTGATTCAGTTTGTTTGTTTGGAGTGAACACAGTCATGTTTCTAGGATGAAACTAAAGAGGTGAGGCCTGTTGGACGAGGTGGTCTCGGTTCGTTTATGATGTGAATGTGATCCAACCTTCATCCGACATAAAGACTACATGTACGCTGCAAGTTTGAGCCAAACGTTCTATTATAGACAGGTTAGCGTTGCATTCTGAGATGCAGGAGGGAACACACACACACACATGACAGTAGCTACAGAGTAGCTCCTAGCTTGCTGAAAATGAACCAAGGGCTCACACAAAGTCTGTTACCTCACTGATATTTGAGCAGATGACTATCTTTATCAGTTCTGACTCATAAAACACTAAAAAGTTCAAATAGTTGATAAATGGCTCAGAGGGAGGGGGTTAGACAATGTTGTGGACTAGCTCAGGATCAGAACATAGCACCTTCTTCTTGTTTTTACTTCTGGTAGTGTCGTCTCCAGACAATCTGACCAATCAGCAGTCTGAACATCTGTTTTTTGTAGTAATGCATTTTCTTTCATTTGCAGTTTCTTCTGTGAAATGAAACTGAACGACAGGAAAAGAAACTACAAATTAACAAAATTATGAACTTATTCAGACCAGAGGAACCAAATTTCAGGTGTGAAAACATCCTCAGTGTTGAGTCAGATAGTGTTCAAGTGCTAATGCAGGAAGATGAGGGGGTCTGTATCTCCCTGTCTGTAGTTTGATTTCACGTGGAGAAGGGTAATTAGTGTCTAATCAGATTTTTTTTCTGTTGAATATTTCAGAGACTTATAATAGCGTAACAGAAACAATAACATCAGTGGCGTGTTCAAATACAACCAGAGTGCAGATAAGAGCAGAATTTGATTGGTACTTACTTGTGTAGAAGTTGTGGAGGGCTGAAGGTATTCACTGGGATTGACAGCAACAGTGGTGGCCATTCTGTCCTGTTGTTCTGTAAAACACGAAGCAGAGTCAGACACAGCTCATCTGAAGGATCTGTACCACATTCTGTAGTTAGGCTGCTGATGGTCTAAGCAGAGCTGCAAGAGCAGCAGTCACTCTCAAAATTGGCTCTTTATAACATTTCTACTTTAAAAAATCCAGACATTATACTGATTAAACTTGACATTTTAGCAGCAGCAAGTTCTGAATCAAAGCAGCAGGTATTTCCTGTGTTTCCTACAATTAAAAAATATAGAAATAAGGTAAAAGTTAAAATCTCATCCACCATTATTTATGTTAAATATTATATCTATGCATCTTGCTGTTGAGCAAAAACATTATATGTCCAAAAATGCAACTTTTCAGGAAAAAACAATTTTTTTCTTTTTTTTTTTTTACAAATTAGACCTCCTGAGAGGTCACAGGTCACAAGCTCTTTTTGACACTTTTATTTAAAAAGTTGTCCATAAAACCACTGATAGATGTGAAAGAAATATGATTAGAGCTAATTTATGTAAAAACAAGAAAATTGTGGGAGATAAAGATACACGGTTTCAGCCCAACAACAACAACGTGCATTTTTAAAACATGTTTATATACCTGCATGTTTACTTAAGTGTTTGGTACTGAGGCTAAAAGGCAATACACATTTCAACAGCAGCAAAGTCATTCCAAAGTCATTTTCACATTATAAAGTAAAAACTTTCTCAAATGTCTCAAAAATGTATTTTTTTCATTTGACATTGCTGGTGGTTTCAGTCTGTGTTTCTCTATTTGGTTTTTTTTTTTTAGCATGCTCTAACATTTGCCAAGAACGTTTTTCAAAGGATATTGAGGGTAATTTGTTTCTAAAATCATATTTGTAGTAGTAGTAGTAGTTTACGGCCAGTCATGTCCAAAGTGTGACCCAGGAGCCACTTGCGGCCCTCTCCAAGATTTTGTGTGGCAGTGGACCTCAACTGTATTTCAAGAATGGTATTTTATCCTACAGCAGGCTGATTGATGCAGATAAACACTTTTGAGCATTTTATGTTCAGATCATGAGGCCTAAAAAACATACAGATGAGTTTAAATCATCTTAAAAATGTTAAGGTAAATTCCAATCCAAGGTATCAATCTTTTTATTAGGCAGTCTTTTTCTTTTATTTTAATTTCATGGTTAATTGGATCACAACCCCCTAATGATTTTTTTTTACTAAAAGCAGACTTGTAAACACCAGGCAGGCATTAAACTGGATTATATACATTAAATATATTTTCAACACCAAAAAACTTGAAACAATTGAGTCAACCAGCGTGTCCTGGGTCGACCCAGGAGCCTCCTCCCGACAGGACGTGTCTGAAGCACCTCCTCAGGACGACATCGAAGCAGCATTCTGACCTGATGCCCAAACCACCTCAGCTGGTTTCTCTCAACAAGGAGAAGCAGCAGTTCTACTCAGAGTGACTCCTAGATGTCTGAGCTCCTCAGTCTATTTTTAAGGCTGAGCCCTTAAGAGGAAACTCATTTCATCCACTTGTATTTGCAATCTCGTTCTTTGGGTCATTACCCAAAGCTCGTGACCATAGGTGAGATTGGAACATAGATCAGCCAGTAAACTGAAAGCCTCACTTTCTGAATCAGCTCCCTCTTCACTTTGACTGGTTCAGTTTCCACATCACTGCAGAGCAGATGCTGCCCTGCTCTGCATGCCTCCCTTGTGAACAAAACCCAGATACTTAAAACTCCTCCACTTGAGGTAGGACCTCTCCTCTAACCTGAAGTTGGGGATCCATCCTTTTCCTGTCAAGAACTATGACCTCAAATATGAAGGTGCTGATCTTCATCCCAGCCGCTTCACACTCGGCTGTGAAATTTGGCTAATTGGCATTTTATAAGGATTTGCATTTACTGCAACCAGTTGGCCTGAATTTGTACTTGAAATAATCTGAACTTGTTGCTTTGGGGTAACTCGTGATGTGAACTGGTGCTTTATAACTAACTGAACTGAATTATTGAATTGATTGATCAGCCTATTTTGTTAGAACAATAAAACATCTGTTAGAAAACAATATAAAAATAGAGAGTTAAGACTTAAAAAATTGGCATATACGTATATTTTACACAGTCTCTTCTGTTAAAACTTACATTACCTTGACAGAAAAATGACAACAAACAGTTCGTGATTTCTGTCTTAGAACTTTCTGCCATATTAAGAACACGATTGCCGTTTTTAAGCATTCTGGGTACTGAATCTCGCAGCGTTGCAAGGTCTCTGATCTCCTGACTGTGATGCAGTTTGGAAATACCAACGAAGATGTGGGCAACCACAGTTCATCACATCAATACTTCAGCACTTTTACAACCAATATAAGCGACACCAATGTGGCTTTGGGCCACCGTTTGAATTAAACTTGAATACCTAAAGAAACATACAATGTGGCCTCAAAATAGTACCGCCTTCCAATACATAATATCGGGTTGGTTAGACAAGTAGCTACTGTTAGCAGACAGGCTAGAGCTAACTAGACTAACCGGAGGAAAATTCAAAGGCTAACTCAAGCTGCAGCTCGTTTCTGACATACAAACATAAACGCAGACTAAATCTACACAATTAAAACGTATCGTTGATTTTGTTGTGGTATGTGTGTTTAATTAATATATATGTAAATTTATGGATAGAAGGACCAGCAGCTAATATAGCTTCGTCTATCGTCCCAGCTAACTGACGCGCAGCTAGCAAGTAAAACTCTTTGATAACGTTACAGAAAAAGGCAGTCCTTTTCCGGTAGGATATGGTTTATTTTGGTGCACACAGCATACTTAGTTTCCCTCAAATACAGTAATATCTTCCACATAATATCCAATGCTTTTCTCTTAGATAAAAATATATAGTTTTACGAAGTAGAATGTAATATAAACATCAATGTTTTAATTCCTACCCACCGCTCATGACGACATTCGCTCTCCGCGAGCCTTGAAGACCGAGCCCCTGGGGAATCCGCCCGCGCTGCTGCACCAATCCACAGACAATGGCGCGATGATTGACAGTTACGTTGACCAATCGTCTTGAAGCATTTTGATGATTGACATTTACTTAAGCCAATCGTAAAGTAACATTTCTTTACGCCAGACGATAAATGACGGTTTGACAAATAGGAGGCCGTTTAGCTCTCTGTAGGGCGGGTTTTTAAGGATAACCCGAAGCAAGCCATTACCCTATTAGAGCAAAAACACTGACTCACTGACATGTTAAACAACCAATGTGGTTTTTGAGGGGCAGTTCGCTCAAAACGAGAATGACAGCAGCGTCGATCAATTAGCGTTAAGGCGACCTGTTTAAAGTGTCCCACACACCGTTATGTGGGGCAAAGCAGACTCACTAAGCCAGTGTAAAGAGATTATGCGGTCACTGTGGCCAGGGGCGGAGCTAGACATTTTCTCTGAGGGCAGCATGAGATTCCATCGGGGGAGTCGAGTTAATTGTTCAGGAAAAGTTTCTTTTTAGACTTAATTTTATTCATTCAGGTTATTTGTCCATGAAATAAATAAATTACATGAATCAGCACTTAACTAATTTATATGACAAGTGACCATATTTGGTGGTTTAAATTTAAATTTACAGCCTAAAGGCTAATTCATACTCCACAAGAAGAAAGAACTTTGTTCTCACTAGGGGTCTGCGAGAACAAAATTACGTCATTTTGTTCTTGCAGACCCAGTTTGGCAGCGCTAATGGCTTGTTCTTGTGCACATCAGCTGAGCCGAACTTTTTTCTGCAGGGCGTTGTTATGGAAGTTTTTTATCCGAACGATGAGAGTTCAGTCTTACGTCATTTCAAAAAGCTTTATTACACATTAGAATGTGGAGGACATGTCTCAGCCGTGTCTGAGAGAAAATCCTAACATCTCTGACCCACTCCCACTGTCTTTATACCCCCCCCCCCATTGTGAAACTTCACCCCCCAGAACACACACACACACACACACACACATACACATACCACACACACACACACACACACACGTTGGGTCAAACCTATCAGTCTCAACATCTGTCCTGAAAGGGTGAAGTGGAGTGGTGGGAGGAAGTGGTGACCCCCTAATAAAAGACAGGATATCAGCTCTACACAGCAGGGGTGCGAGACTGTTATTCGCCGGATTCTCACTTCAAGGGGTTCCTGTATTTAACAGATAACCCACAATCCAGGTCTAATAATAATCACATTCTGTTATTTAAATAATCAGTTGAAGTTTATTTGAGAAGGGACAGTGCATATTAATGAACATATATATGTTTGTACATATATAAATATACAAGATTATAGCCAGGGCTAATTTCCATCCTTTGTCCCTCGGCGGGTTAATGCCTGCCATACATAAATAAATACAATTAAATTAATTAATTAATTAATCATCAGAACACATCTTACTAAAAGTCCTAAAATTCGACCACAGCGTCCAAGAACAAGTGCTGTAATTGGTCAGAAATGGAGTGAACGTGGTTAGTGCGGGTAGCGGTTGACGTTGTACGTTGATGTAACTTTTTCTTTGGCGCCTGTTGGGCTGCTTTGTGCGGACGGACCTGCGCCGCGGACCAGAGGAGGCATTCAGGTCCGGAACCAGTGCGGGCTGCGAGGGTTTGCACCGGTCAATCCAGACCTGAATGCCTCCTCACATGAGGAGGGCTGTTCCCCTCCACACACATACACACCAGTGGCGGTTCTAGAAAAAAATTAGAGGGGGTCCAGGCTGGGGCCAGCTGCATTTTTAAAGCGGTACATTCTAAAACACTAAGCACTTAACATGGGGTCACATGGGGGCCAAGCTTGTAGTCAAGGGGGCACTGGCCCCCCTGGACCCCCCCCCCCCCTCTAGATCCGCCCCTGATACACACACTTGATACGCACACCTGACCTGAATGACAAGTCACTGAAGAAGTTCGGCAGCTGAGTTCTTGGGGAGTATGAATGATCCCTGCCGAAACAAATTTTTTTCTCGTTCTCTGAGCTCCCTCAGCGAGAACAAAGTTCTTGCTTAGTTCTCGTGAAGTATAAATTGGCCTTAAAACTCTGGGTGGGCAGTGGCTCAGGCAGAACAGCAGGTCATCTGGTAAAAAATGTAAAATGTCCTGTACTATAGCGCTTTTTGGAGTTCTGCCCTGAGGCGCACTGACATAAGTGGAGATCAAATGCAGGTCCCTCCAACCACCAACAGTAGGCAAGGTGGTGAAGTGTCTTGCCCAAGGACACAACAACAAAGTATCCCAGCAAGAGCTGGATCAAACCAGCGACCCTCTGGTTGCCAGATGACCACTCTACCTACTGAGCTACATGCCACCTCAGTAAATGGAAGGTTGGCAGCTCAATGCCAGCTTTAGCCTATAGTCACCTTTTTGTGTCCTTGGGCAAGACACTTTACCCTGTGTGTGAATGTTGATGGTGCAAAATGGCAGCCTTGCCTCTGTCAGACTGCCCAGAGTAACTGTGGCTACAAATGTAGTTTACCATCAGAGTGAGTATGTACATGAATAATGGATCATTTGTGAAGTGCATGGGGTTCCATTTAATTCTATACTGTAAATCTAATTCATTATAAACCTAAAACTTTACAAAAATGTTTTTAAAGTAAATAAATAAATAAACAAAAGGTTTTTTTTAAAGTAAAGAGGTTTTTAAAAAGTTTAAAAAGTACAATTATGAATCCTCTCACCCAAAACCCTGATTTTATCCAGACCAAGAAACAAACAAAAAACTGACCAATCAAATCCAGGAAAGTCAAACATATGAGGCCCTTTTTGTGTCTCCTATCTAGATAAATTTACAGATCCTTTTCTATGAAAATACTAATTCTTTGTTGTGTTTTTTCAAATGTTGCCTTTATTAAAATAAATGTTTCAAAATCACTGTAAATTATTTAAACATTTTTTAAATAAAACAATCACAAATTGACCTTCGATATAAGCCTTTCTCCTAAACAATGTACTTGACCTCCACAAAAACCTGATGTTTCTTCCAGGTTCGTTCTCCATGCTGATGTGTGTATGAGGTTTTAAAATGCTTATGATACTGAACTGAGCCTAAGAAAAAAGTTGCAGAGTTTAATGGATTTTACCTTTTAAAAAACCTTTTTCACCTATAATCGCATATAAACCTATAAACATAAATAATTCCAACATTATGAGAGACTGTTTAGTTTGTGCTGCCGCTGCTGAACACACAGTATCAAAGTAATTTGGACGTCGTTTGGTTCAAACAAACTATGTTAAACTGTAGAGGTTTACAAACTGGTAATATAACATTCTAATTCATCAGTGTGACTTTTTTGCAAGAGCTGTTTTAAACCCCAGGTATGGTGTATTCTAGAGGTCACTAACAGGTGGACCGTGGTCTGGATCCATAAAGGCAGTTCTGTCCAGACTGTGCACCCAGGTCCCTATCTCCAAGATACGCTGGTACCCTATCTCCATACCCTTACCCCTACCAGGAGCATGTCTGGAGCGATGGACGAGTGCTATCGAGGGGCTGCCACAGCACACACCTTGAAAATGGTACCGCGGACATGCTCCCTCTCCCTGGACAAAGGAGCAGATCTGGACCTTTGGCAGTTACCCCTGGTCTTTACTAAATAGCTGATAGAACACCACTATAAAAAGATCAATATATATCTATTACATTTGTGTTTGTTTGTTTCTCTCATAAGTACATTTAAACCATCAATAGCTCATTTTCAGGCTTTGACTAATTAAAAGTAATAAAGATAAAGAAGGTATTTTTATAATTTAGTCCTGGACCAGGGATGGACATGGTTAGCAACAATACACAGACAGGCTGTGGCGCTTAAAGGACGCTCAGTTGGTACAAAGTGTGACAAGAAAGTATCCCTCACACCGTTACACCGTTACCATGCCGAGCCTCAATCACACTTGAGCAATGCATCAGACTAGTTTCTCCTACAGGAGGCATCTTGATGCTGTCAGCAACAACAATGGCTTTAGGGTCAAACACATTCCAGTAAGCGTCTTCAGTCCCTTCCCTCTGTGTAATTAGATTTTATTACAATACATACAGTATACTGTATGGACATCAGTGGTTTGATATCATGTGTGGATTCGATTGGTTGTTATACCAACATCTGGTGAGAATTTCAAGTCAATAGAACATTTTAAAATATATTTACTTAGAAAAATGGACCTGGTTCAGTACTTATTTTACCCAGTGTAAACATTTTTCTGACTGTTACCTGGAGATCTTTGGGTTATTGGTCAGACAGCTTGGTTCCAACCAGTAATGACAAAATGATTTCATCCTTCTTTGGCAGTTTAAAAAATTTATTTAAAAAAAAGATTCTTTGCTGCCTTTTAATTTTCACATCATGATTTCATACAAACCTACCCTTTGTGACTTTTGCATGTAAACCACCACACGGTAAATAACTGATGTCATATTTTAGTTCTTCAAATTCCATAACACCATTTATGATCAGTTGAATGATTTACACTAAACCAAAGACCGCCAATGCATTCTTGCATAACAGAATGATACAAAATGAGCCTGGTGCATTGTTTGCATCAATAAAAAGGAGTTTCTGTCATCGTACTGCATCACATCATGTGAGATGAATATTAGCAAAATAGAGACTTGTCCGCATTTTCATGAAGGAAAAAATAAAAGCTAGATTCTGCTGACTCAAAGGGAACTTTAAGGGGTTTTAGTTCTCAGTGCAGGAGACGCTTTTACCTTTCCTTTAGGCCTTTATCTACTGTGGGCATATTTAAATCTAAAATCCCTCATTTTTACAAAATGGAAGGAAAAACAAGGAACCTTTTGCAAACAGTTGTACAAACTGGCCAGTGCATCATGTTTCAAAAGTCCAGCATGTTCAGAAAACAGGAAAGCTGAGTTTATGATTTAGGACCAACACGCTTTCAGGGGAGAACATCTCTGCAGTCCCTCTTCAGTCATGACTCCATCAGCAACAGCGCCAACGTTGTTTCCATCATCTGACCGTGAGCACTGATCCGTCCTTTGATCAGTCCAGAGAAGGGTCCGTTCCTGTCCCACTGGATACAGACTTCCAGGGACTCTAATGGGCCGATGATGGAAGACTGGTAAACCAGTGCAGATCAGTCCTTCTTAGGAAACCTAGAGACAAGCTTTAAAGAAAAAAATCACCTGAGTATAGCTTCGTTTAGTGTAATGAGTTCACAGATCGAAAAGAAAGAAAATCTATGAACAAAGTGAAATTTGGGTCATTCTGAAGCGTCGTGCTATCAGTTATTTATCTACAGTAAGAACTAGGGAAGCACCGATACCGATACTGGTATCGGTGTCGATACTGGTATAGGTATTGGCCCGATACCGATATCGGTTAAAGTTACCCGATACCAGGAACCAATACCAGTGGCTTCACTGTCTGAGACTTGTGATTTCTGTTGTAGTTTCCTATATTGAACACTAGGGGGAGCTGTTGCGCTAAAGAGGAACAGTGTGGGTTGAGGGCTGGAGATGGTGCCAAATAGTTCATTTTATTTGGTTAAAATGTGGAAAACTGCAATAATTTCACTGTGAAATCACAGAAAATGGTTATTTTTCACCTTATATTTTAGTTTTGTGATCATTTTTTAATATATTGTATTTTTTTAATCTAACTCAGTTATTTCTGGTAAAAAGCAGAGAAGAAAAAATAAAACCTGTATTCCAATTTGTTGCATTTTTTTGTGTGTGGTAGAAGTTTCAGTATCTATACTCGGTATCAGCGAGTACTCAGATTTAAGTATCGGTATCGGATCGGTTTTGAAAAAAGTGGTTGCACTAGTACATCCCTAGTAAGAACCACACCCACTGATGACATCACTCAAAGTAGGTGGAGTTTCTAGGAACAGAAAGTAGTCCTCTGACCAGATTTTAAGCTTTTAATCTGTCACTGATCTGCAGCACTGTCTCTCCTGATCTGACTAACCAGGAGTATTGCTCCAGTCAAAAGACTACTTCCTATCATAAGAACTCGATTCAAACTGCTATAATAATTTTAAATGACTATAAACATCCCTAATCAACAAACAGACAGATGAACTCACTTGTAGTTTAGGAGACTCTGCTGCTACGTCTGTGACTCGGCCTCCTGCTCAGCTCCCACCACCCTCCGGATGCGCTTGATTGACAGGTACATCTCTTCCTCGGGGTCATAGTAATAAAACTTACTCAGGTAGGAGATCAGTGGTCTGTTAGCAGGAAAGACAGAATAAAAAAACAAGAAGCAAATCAATGAATGGATTAGTGCTGCCAAAACTCAAGGTTAGTCCAGTGAAACACTAACAGATAGTTGTTTTTATTATTACAGCTGACAGTTTGACAAATCGGTTCACAGAAACATGTCAAAATATTATAAAACTATTATCAGTTTCTTTGTGTTTTGAATGTCTTGGCAAAAGTCACACGATGTGTGCAACATGTTTCATATTTTTAGTGCAGCTTGCAAAGGCTGTTTTCGCACCTGAAGATCAGTGCTGATTGGTCAGATTACCTGGGGGCAGGGCTACCAGTAGGTGTTATGTTCTAATCCTGAGCTAGTCCTCAACACAGTCTAACCTCCTCTCTCTGATCATCAGTTATTTGAGCTCTTCTGTGTTTTTGTGAGTCAGAGCTGATAAATCTAATCATCTGGTCAAATATCAGCGATGGTCCACGACGTGAGCCTGAGCTCATATTCAGCTAGCTAGGAGACACTCTGTAGCTACAGCTGTGAGTGCCTTCCTTCCATCCCAGAATTCAATGGTCGTTGTGTCGGATGGAGGTCGGATCACGTTCACACTATGACTAATATGCAGACAGAGGCCTTATGAATAGAAAGTTTTCAATTAAAGTTCCCAAAACAAGAGCTTTTGTCTGTTTTTATAACGTTTTCCATTACAAGGACACATTTCAACTAAGTGTTGAGCAGTAGTGAGGACCTGGGCAGTGGAAGCTCTTGGATGTGGTCGATGCGGACAATCTGTCGGATGCAGAAGCGACAGAGGTGCTGTAACGACTTCACGTTGCTGAAGCGAGAAACAGGATGCAGCAGCTGAACTGGAGTGGGTGGAAGCCCTGAAACAGAGAAAAGAACGGTTTCACAATCTGACCTACTCTCTGAGGAGCGCCCCCTCAGGGTTCAGACACACTCATGGTTCAGAGGTTAGTCCCATTACAGAGGATAAGAGCTTTTTCATACAGAGAGACAGACAGACAGACGGATGGATGGATGGATGGATGGATGGATGGATGGATGGATGGATGGATGGATGGATGGATGGATGGATGGATGGATGAATGGATGGATGGATGGATGGATGGATGGATGGATGGATGGATGGATGGATGGATGAATGGATGGATGGATGGATGAATGGGTAGGTAGGGAAGTAGGTAGGTAGATATACTGTAGATACTACATAAATATTACTGGTTAATATCTTGTGGGAACTTCATTTTTCAACACATATTTAAACAAAGTTGTAACCAAAACACAAACATTTTGATTTGTTTTGGGGATTCATTTGTTAAACAGCCTGAGTTCATGTAACGATCTGTCCTGCACCTTGGGGACATCAGCTTCTGGCTGAAGGTACTTCACAGTAAGCGCCAGGAGACTCGTCCTGACTCCAGCTTCATGGTCCTCATCTTCTCCCCAAACAGCCTGGCTGGATGGTGTTGAAGACACTTGAGAAGTCAAAGTAGGTAATCCTCACAGATGATCTGCAGGTGTCTAGGTGTGCTTTCACCCTCTGTAGCATGTAGATGAGAGCATGGTCCACACCGACATGAGGCTGGGCGAACTGTAGAGGATCCATGTATTAACTGACCATGGGCCTAAGTGAGGACCAGTCTGTCTAGGGTCTTCATGATGTATGAAGTGAAGACAACAGGCCTATTATCATTGTTGGATATGAGGAGTTCTTTTATTTTTAAATGTTTTCCACAAAATGGGTGCTTTCTGAAGCTGCAAGCTCAGGTTGAACAGTGAGAATCTCACACTGCTGCCTGGAGCAGGTCACCCTAGAGCTGATGTCATCAGGTCCAGCTGCTTTCTCCTGCTTCAGCTGTTCAAGCTGTTTAATGACCTTTGATGAATGTAGTGTGACTGCAGCAGGAAGTGAAGGTAGCGGTGAAATATTGAAGGGAGGGTTATGGCCCAGGTGAGATAGGGCTGTCAAATCTGTGGAAAAACAGATTTAGACCACCTGCACGGTCTCAGTCACCATCAGGTATCAGTTCTCCCTTTTTGCTCCAGACCTGTAATCTGTCTCATGCCAGCCTACACCTGTTTCACCCCATCCTGCTGCAGTTTTTGACCATATTGTCTTTATAGAACTGTTTTCCCTCCTTAATCTTCAGTTCCTTTTGAAGTGTTTGGACAGAACTTCATGTAGACATTGGTGGTTTGATTTCTTTTTGTGTGGACATCTCAATAGAACCTTTGATTTAGAAAGATGGTGACACACAGTACTTATTTAATAATACAAGAACGATGAACTCAATTTTTTATAGGACTTTTCTTTCTGAGGAAACGCAAAGTGTTTTAAAATTCACACACGCACTCACACTCCGGTGGTGGTAAACTACAATAGTAGGCACAGCTGCCCTGGAGCAGTCTGACTTATTTTACATGTTCATGCAAAATGATCATCGCACATAATGAACATCAAAGGGCTTACATGTGAAAAAGAATGTGTTTAAAATAGTATATTTGTATGTTTTTACCTGGAACTCTGGAGCGGAGAAAGTAGAGGAATTTGCCGTTCTTGGAGTGCATGATGGCTCGTTCAATAAACTCCACCACAGAGTGACAGCGGTCCTCAAACTTTGGGTGGCACCACAAGCTAAAGGTTCCTAATTGATACAAGGAGAAATTAGTTCCACGTGTTTCATTTAAACAGTTCCCAGTAAAAGGATATTTCATGTGTTTAGTTGCTCTGCACTAATACAAATACGGTATATCATTCAGATCTGTCTGCTAACTTAAAGAGACACTCCACCAGAAAGTGATTTTTTTGTCTATTTCCATATTCCTCATAGTTAGATCAGTGGGCAAAAACAATTAGTAACCAGCCCAGCTGTTATCCTGATCCAGCAGCACTCTTTTAGCTTTAGCTTAGCGTAAAACACTGTAAGTGAATGGTAACAACTAGCATTGTGAGAAAAAAGTCCTTAAAACTCACACAGTAGTGATACTAATGATACTAATTCTGCCTAGTGACTTCAATAATCATATCGACTGCAAGTGAAAATAAAAAGTAACACGAAGGAATTATAGGTACTTTTTACAGACTCGGGACTACTCTATGACAAAGAGCAGCTGTAAGCCTCCGCAGCGGCCTGAAAGACGTCTAAGTCCTTAAAAACAAATACTGGCTACTAGACTAAATCTGGTAATGATTTTTGAAGATAATCTCTGTGCAGCGCCTGACTTTGTGTTATTTTTCATCATCTATGAGGTTTGTAAACAACGTTCAAATACGTGTTTACGGAAATACGTCTCCCTGGAGACGCTGCGTCATGTCCTTGCGCCGTTCAGCGGAGGCTTACAGCTGCTCTTTGTCATAAAGTAGTCCCGAGTCTAAAGTAGTACCTGTAATTCCTTCGTGTTACTTTTTATTTTCACTTGCACCAACTATTAGTGATGTCATCAGTGGGTGTGGTCCTTACTGTAGATAAATAATCAATAGAACAACACTACTAGACTCAAAGAAAAGTTGAAGGTAGATCAATAAATTATCTTGCTGCCTTAGAGGGGTACAAAGTATCTTAATAATGTCTCTCTATAGAACAAGGGCGTTGTGTGAGCTCCTGATGAGCAACAACCTGACGTGAGAAGCTACACTCTCATTTATTCTACATAAACAAAGTGAAAACCCAGAAGCAAATCCTGTGTGATTGACCTGTGTGTGTGTTTGTGTGTCTCACCTCGGTAGTGCTCCATGCGGGTGTGATGTGTGACTCCCTGTGATCTGAAGCTGAGGCTCAGGATGTATCGAGGGTCAGAACTGTCTCGGACCAGAAAGGATCCATCTGGTTTGCCCTTCAGCTTCATCTCTGCATCTTCCCAGTTCATAGGACCCCAGTACCAGCCACACTGCAGACACAGAGCCAACAAATCATCCAGGACCAGTGAGAAGGGCTCCCCCAGCTACTTCCTGTCTCTGTGACATCTAATTGGTAAACAGACTCTACAGATGATCTCCAGAAGGACAGAAATATCAAAATGCCTCTCAAAGGTGACCTTTTAAAAACGTTTGCTATAATCTGATGGGCTTCATTCATGGTGGAGGAAAAGTGAAGTGTGATCAAACAGTCTAACCTTTTCCAGCTCTCGTAGACTGGCTGTGAAGTTGCTGGCTTCAGAGCGGCGCAGTGCACACAACACAGAAGGTGGAGCCTGTCTGATGGGAGGCAGCGCATCAGCTGGCAATGGATTTGTATGAGGAAGGGCCCGAAGGAAGGCGTCTGAATCAGACAAGTTACAAAATAAAACCTTTAGACATGAGCATTCCTACATACAGCATTTACATTTTTCAAATGGGAGCATAGAGAGTGTGGGCTGGATGAGGTCCATCCTGGGTTTCTGAAGGCTAAGGAGGCTGTAGGCCTGTCTTGGTTGGCATGTCTCTGCAATATTACATGGTCATCGGGGGCAGATCTTGTGAAGTGGCAGGGGTGGTAGTCTGTCACTCCACAGATAAAGAAGAAAACACTCCTGGTAGTGGTCCCCATTTTTAATAAAGAGGACCAGAGGGTGTGTTCCAACTATAGGAGGGTCCCACTCCTCAGCCTCCCTGGAAAGGTCTACTCCAAGGTACTGGAGAGGAGGGTTCGATCACCATGGACCAGCTCTTTATGTTGGCTAGGGGGATGGAGGGGGCATGTGAGTTTTCCCAACAAGTCCACATGTGTTTTGTGGAACTGAAGAAGGTTTACCGGCTGCATGGTGGCGCAGTTGGTTAGCACTGTTGCCTCGCAGCAAGGAGGTCGTGGGTTCGCGTCCCGGCTCTGCGGCCTCTCTGCGTGGAGTTTGCATGTTCTCCCCGTGCGTGCGTGGGTTTCCTCCGGGTACTCCGGTTTCCTCCCACAGTCCAAAGACATGACTGTCAGGCTAATTGGGCTGGTAAATTGTCCTTAGGTGTGAATGGGTGTGTGGTTGTTTGTCTCGTTCGTCTCTGTGTGGCCCTGCGATGGACTGGCGACCTGTCCAGGGTGGCCCCCGCCTCTCGCCCCTCGACCGCTGGAGATAGGCACCAGCTCCCCCCACGACCCTCTGTGGAGGACTAAGCGGCTACAGAAGATGGATGGATGGATGAAGAAGGTTTATGATCGTGCCTTCAAGGGCCAGGCACAGACAGGCCATCTAGCGTATTGAGCAACGCTCGGTGGGCTGACGCACATGTCTGGCCCAGCACAGGCACCGGTGTGTTAGCTCACGGTATCAAGTGCGCAGCCCATCATCATAAGCGCAGAGAGCTGCAAAGGAGCGCTCACACAGCTGCGGCGACTCAGTGACACACATGCTGCAGCACCTGAAACACTTTGGGGTTGATGGCCTTTTGTTAAGGGCCCATTTAGTCTGGTTCAGACCTGAGGGTTGGACTCCACCAGGGCTGCCCTTCGTCACCAGTACTGTTCACAACCCTCATGAACCTACAGGATTTATTGGAGCAGCCGTGGTGTGGAGGGTGTTGAGTTTGATGTCAGGAGAATCTGGTCTCTGCTTTTTGTGGATGATGTGGTCCTCCTAGCTTCATCAGGCTTTGACATTCAGCTCTTGCTTCGGAGGTTTGCAGCCATGTGGGATGTGACTGGGATGAGGATCGGCACCTCCAAATATGAGACCATGATTCTTAACCAAAAAAGGGTGGATTACTAACTCTGAGTCGGGGTAGAGCAGTTTAATATCTAGGGGTCCTGTTCACTAGTGAGGGAAGGATGAAGCAAAAGATCAACAGGTGGTTTGGGGCAGTGTCTGCAGTGATGGATGCTGAACTGGTCTATTGTGGTGAAGAAGCTGAGCCAGAAAGCAAGGATTTCCATTTACCAGTTGATCAATGGTCATGAACTTTGGGTAATGACTGAACAAACAAGGTCACAAATACAAGCAGCCAAAATGAGTTTTCTCCACAGGGTGACCGGGCTCAGCCTTAGAGATAGCATGAGGAGCTCGGACATCCAGGAGGGGCTTGGAGAACCACTGCTCCTCCAGATTGAGACGAGTCACCAAAGGTGGTTCAGGCATCTGGTCAGGATGCCTCCTGGACGCCTCCCTGGGGAGGTGTTTCAGACATGTCCTGACAGCAGGAGGTCTACAGGACAAGCTGGAAGAAGACTTCAGACTGGTCTGGGAATGCCTTGGGGTCCAACAAGAGGAGCTGGTGGAGGTGGCCAGGAAAATGATTTCCTACTGAGGATTCTGCCTCCGCAACCCGCAGAAAACAGCAGGATGAGGCAAACTAAAATAAAAGACTAAAACTTAGAACTGGACTTAACCCTTTACATGTTAACCCTTAACTCGCTGAAGTACTTCATAAATCCAACCCTATTATTAGGAGATGGAACAAGACTTCCATCCATCCATCCATCCATCTTCTGTAGCCGCTTAGTCCTCCACAGAGGGTCGCGGGAGAGCTGGTGCCTATCTCCAGCGGTCAAGGGGCGAGAGGCGGGGGACACCCTGGACAGGTCGCCAGTCCATCGCAGGGCCACACAGAGACGAACAAGACAAACAACCACACACCCACCTAAGGACAATTTACCAGCCCAATTAGCCTGACAGTCATGTCTTTGGACTGTGGGAGGAAACCGGAGTACCTGGAGGAAACCCTCGCACGCACGGGGAGAACATGCAAACTCCACGCAGAGAGGCCGCAGAGCCGGGACGCGAAACCACGACCTCCTTGCTGCGAGGCAACAGTGCTAACCAACTGCGCCACCATGCAGCCCTGTAACAAGACTTCTTTGTGTGTAACATTTTTCAATTCGTGTTTTAGAGTTTTTTCAACAAGTGCTGCAGGGAAGTCAGTTGGAACACTCAGTGGAAGTTACCAATATGATCACTTGCCTGGTAAAGGGTTCAAAAGGTTTTATTCAATTGAATTTTTTGTCGTCAGGCCTCACATTAATAAAAAACTGAACATAAAAATGTTCAAAAGCATCTACCGGCATCAACAACAGAGGACAAAATACTACAAATTTTCAAATGGGCAACACAAAATCAGTCTGAGGGCCGCACTTTGGACATGCCTGGCTTACTTAGTGATTATCCCCCTACTGCTGGTGAACTGCCATGTTGGGTTTTAGGAACCAGTCTGATCACACACATCAGTGGTTTTGTTTGAGGATGGAATAAATACACAGTCAACTAAATATATGTGATGAATTCTTATGCAAACATAACAGCAAGAGTCAAAAAAATTGTACACCCAAAGAAAGTGTGTATTAGTGTCCTTGTGACAGCTTCAACCTCTCTGTTACATCCCGGCGTTCAGTATTTTCAGTCATTAGTCTTCTTACCATTGAGGCTGACGCTGTGCTGGATGGTGAAGTTGGAGGGAGGAGGGGGAGGAGGGAGAGGCAGGGGGAGGGACTGCAGGGAAGCACCCATAACACTCACTAGGAAAGGCCCAGGCTGAGGCCCTGCTATGTCATCTGGAAAGAGGACAGCGGGGAGGGGTGGGAGAGAGGAGGAGAGGGAGGAACAAGGGAGGGAGTAAAGAGATGACAGGGGGGAGGAGCCACAGGCGGAATGATGAGGAGAAAGAGGTTTGAAGTGTTGGGAACAACAAAAAGAGAGGGAACTCACATTTATTCAGATTTTTTATAATGTGTGTTCTACACTCTAAAAAGAGTATTTGTGCTGTAGTTCAGTTGATGGACTTATTGACCTAAATCTGACCTGTTATTTTGGTTTAGTCAGAACAACTTAAGTTTTTGGGTTCAATCAAAGTAAAAGTCAGTGATATTCACATTGAAGAAAAAGATAAGTTGAACCAACTTAATTGAATTGCGTCAACTGGTAACAAGTAATTCAATTAAGTGTATCCAACTTAAATTATTAAGTTTGTTTAACTTGAAAAATTTAAGTCAAAACTTACTCAAATCATTTAGTTTTGGACAAATCAAAAATTCAAATCCCTCTGCCTGAAATTTATATAAATTCAACTCAAATTATTAAGTTCTCCAAATTGAAAAACTGAATTATCAAAAACCACATTATCAATTACTTTGAACTTAAAAAACTGTTTAAATGTAAAGCATCTGAAATGTGTGTTTTAGCATGTTATTTTAGTTTTTAGTGTAAAATACTTCCATTGTAATTAGAATTTCAAGTTGGCAAAAAGAAAAAATAATTCATTGCAGAGATGGAACATTTCAAAGTTTGTGAGAATATCACAAATTTAACAATTTTGCACAAATGCAAGTAATTATGCAATAAACACTTTTCTATACTTTCCTACTCCCTGAATGGAGTTAAATATTTATGAATAGCTAAGCCCTGCTAGCAGGTTAGTGACAAAAACTAAGTATCCATAAATACTCAACTCATTTCAAGGAGTAGGAAAACATTTTGAAGTATAAAATAGTGTTCACTGCATAATTATTTTTGAAATCTTATGAAATAGTGAGCTGCTTGGTGGCGCATGTTGTTAGCACTGTTGCTCTGCAGGAAGGAGGTTGTGGGTTTGCTTCCCGGCTCTGTGGCCAGCTTGCATGTTCTACCCAAGCATGTGAGTTTTCTCTGGGCACCCCAGTCTCTTTTAAGTTTGAAGTCATTGATAATGTGCTTTTGTTAGTTCAGTGTTTTCATTTGGAAAAACCTAAAAATATGAGTTGATTTTACATAAATTTAGGTCAGAAGGATTTGAATTTTTAATTTGTACAAAACTAAATGATTTGAGTAAGTTTGACTTAAATCTGTCAAGTTAAACAAACTTGATAATTTAAGTTGGATAAACTTAATTGAATTACTTGTTACCAGTTGAAGCAATTCAATTAAGTTGGTTCAACTATTCTCTTTTTTCAGTGTAGTAGCTGTTCTGTTACCGTCCACCTAAATCAACTTCCTGTTAAAAAATCCTCAACCAAGAATCACTTCATAATAATCATCCCCTACAAGCAGAGAGTGCATCACTAGTGTCTCTCTGTCTCTCACACACTGATCTAACTCAATCCCACATTCCCCTTCCTGCTGCTGCCAGACCTACACTGCTGTCCTTGTGAGTAATGATTATTAACCCTGTAACTGGCAGGTCAGCCACTTGAGCACATGTTAGTCCTAAAGTATGAACTGCATTTAACTGAGAAATAGAAATTACTGCATCGAGTTTACACATCAAACCTCTGACCTTTCAAAGCTCCTCCAATCAGATTAGATTACAAAAACGTGTCATTGTAGTTTCCAGTAATGTGTGACAGAAAACCCGATTAAAGCCTGGGTCCCACAGGAGACGTCAGCACCGCGCCACGTCGCGCCGAGCCGTGGTGCAGCTGAGACACGTGTGTCACGACATTGTGGACTACTTTATGACACAGACTTTACGCTGAACCGATACTAGTACCAGTACAACCACCAGTACATGGACGAGGAGCGTTTCATTGTGGAATATTTACGAATCAAGCTTTTAGAAACAGACTATTCCAATAAATAGCTCACTTACCCATTGTTGAAGAATTAAAAAAGAGTCCCACAAAACACGATGGTAGATCTGACCACATACGGACCAAAATATGGTGCGTTCAGTTTGTTGTCGGAAATCAGAAATTCAATCTTCTGAGTGGGAAAAATCAACTGGAACGCCACTCCAAAGTCGGACTTCCCACTTGGAAAGTCGGAGAATTTTTTGAGCCCCGACTTTGTGAAAAAAGATGGCGGCTCCTCACAAGAAGAGTTAAATGCTGTGAAAACGTGTTTATTTTTGCTAGATCTGCTTGTCTGAATGTGTTTAAGTTCAGAATAACGTGTAGTGCTTTGTACCTTCTGACTCTAAATGAATTCAGAGTGTTTCCATGATCAAATTAATTAAAGTGTAAAACAATGTTTTGAATGCGTGCTGCTAACAAAGACAAAAATGACAATGTGTTTTGTGTGTGAACTGAACACGAGAAGAAATACAACTGGTAATTACTTTGTACTTTGGAATCCTGATTTTTCCAACTCTGCAAACTGGAACGCTGTAACTCGGGTGTGACGTCATTCCCACTTCCGAGTTCCGACCTCCGAGGACAAATTGAATGCACCATTACTTCCTGTTCTCAGATCCCGCAAGATATTGTGACTATTTTGCAAGCTGCGTTCAATGGCACTCCACTTCCTGTGAGACCAGAAGACTCGCCAAAGACGTCATCTGTGGGACCCAGGCTTAAGTATTTGTCTCAGAGGTTTCTTTCCATTTCTACAGCTGACAGAGAAGCTCTGTGTCACCAGAAGCTTCCAAAGGCTCATGCGCTGCACGTGCACAGCAAGAAGACAAGTGCAAAGAGAGTAAAGCATAAACAAAGAGAGAAAAGATACCTAACAGACTGAGGCTTCGGCGTGGAGGAGGGGGAGGAGTGGGAGGGTGTGGCGTGTTTGTCCCTCGCTGCGAAATGTCCACATCCACCAGAGACACTGTCTCACCTGGAGACAGAACAGTGGCACATGGGAGGAAACATTTTAAAAAGGGAAGAGTTAAAACAAAAAACAGAAAGAATAAAAAACGACAGGTTTGAGTGTCTGTTTGGTTTGTGCTGCAGAGCGCCATCAAAGCTGCACCAGGCAGCATGTTTATGGGAAATTACACCCAACTAATCAGCCCAAATCACTGCACTAAAACACAAAGTCCCATCCTGGCTAAATGAGCTGCTGCAGATTCTCTGTTTACCAACACGAAACAGAGCAGTTTAGGAATGACTACTGGCAGGAAAAAAACAAAATCACATGCTAGGAGACAAATCCCTCTTTTAAACGGCAGAGAAAACAGAGGAGAGAAAACCTCAGCGCTCTGCAGCGTCTCCTCTGGAGGCTGAACTTCACAGAGCAGCTGGGTTAAGGAGCATTCAGTCTGAGGTCTGATAGGGCCACTAATCACAGCTGCTGCTTTAGTTTAGGTCTAAATGGATCTGAATGAACTAGTTCAGAATACTGGACTGAAAACACACTCATCCGGATCAATGTTGTAGACACAACTGGGTTGAGAAACTCTCAGCTGCACTCTGTAAGGGTCTAGAATTGTTAATGTTCTGGGTGCTCATTTATAAAACTTGCTTACGCACAAAATGGGCCAAAAAGTAGCGTAGGTCACTTTTTACGCAAAATTTGGGATTTATAAAAGAAAACGTAACGGAAAAATGTGCGCAACTCTAAGCAAACTTTAGACCTTGCGTAAGCACATGTTGGAGACGTGAAACCAGTCAGAGCAGCTGGTGAGATGAAAAATGTTGAATTTATGACACAATTAAAGACTTGTAGACCCGCGCGCACACAGAACCAACAATCCGTCTCTAAAAAGAATAAAAATTTAAATCTGAATGAAAATATGTCGCATTTTCGAAAAATATCTCATTATGTTCATCCAGTCGTCTTCAGATTATATAATAAACTTCACTTATTGGTGCATTAATTATGATTTCTGAGACTTAGGAATCCTGCAGGGACACTTGCGTAATGCGCTGGAATGCGCTGCAGCTCAGCCAGCAGGCAGACTCCGGATGAATGGGAGAGAGTTTTTAGAGATTTCTAGATAATGACTGGACGATCGATCAGCTGATAGATTCATTAGAGCATCCTATGGATCAACTGGGTCCAGTATTAGATCAACAGAACCATCAGAACCAGTAAAACCCAGTGTCACCGGCCGTTCTCAGGTTTCAACCAGCGATTATTTTATCCAACAGGTTGACTGTTTAATAGGATGAACAGCATGACGTGTCTTCCCCTTTGGATTAAATTAAATGTTGTCAAAACGTTTCTTAGATCTTCACGATCTCTCTGTCAGTCTGACAGCAGACGCGCTGCAACGAGACGTCTCTCGGAGCACTTCCGTGTTCGTAATTCGTCACATTTCACCACCTAATAAAACATTTTTCCGTCCATCCACTTCACCACAAGCACCTCGAGTTTCAGCCTCTGTAAAATGACGCTTCCTAAACCTCTCCGTTGTCACGATTTACTGTTAAAAGCCAGAAACCCACTGGCTTATGCATATACAATTATTCATGAGGTACTTTGCATTGACCGTATATGGCAGAATGTGGGTGTGTAGGAGGAGGGTTCTGACCCAAAAACAGCTGAGCGCAGTTCTAGGTCTGACAGCGATTTATAAAGCAGAATTGCGTGGATCTGTGCGTCCGCAGGGTTTTATAAATCGGAAATGGGATTTGCGTACCTGAAATTTTTTGGCTGAGCTTAAGCAAGTTTTAGTAAGGATTCTACGCAAAGTTTTATAAATGAGCACCCTGGTTGTTTCCTGTGTCACCACGCCTGAACGCCTTTCAAATGCATCAACTTAAAACCATGGATCATCACATATTTAGTCAACTGATCCTGGAGAAACACAGCCACATCCAGAAGATCCAAAGCTATCTTGTTATTTCAGAAAAACAGAGCGTTTTACATTTTTTCAGTTGAATGCAACACGCTTCCATAACATCTGCCTCTGGTCTAAATGAAAGAAAACCATCGTTTTATCAGTGGTTTGGAGGAAAGGGAGATTTTTACTGTCTGTGCATTGAAACTAGTACAAATTCAAAATACCTTACAGGCTTAAAAACATCACATAGAACTTATTAATTAGAAAATGATTTTGTACTTCAGCTGTGTAAATGCTTATCCTGTCAATTATTCCATAGAGACATAACCATAATGAGAACGCAGGGCCTTTATGTCTGTTTGAGCAGTCTCACCTACACAGATGAAGCTCAGGTGTCTTTATTGAGCTCCGAACAGAAGAAAACTCAGAGCCTTTGGCTCTAAAACCATCATTTCTAACAGTTAAGCCTGAAATATAATTACCAGCTCAAAACAACAGAGACTCTGTCTCACTGCAATACGTTCAGTTTGTCTGAACAGCACTGAATTTCCCAGAGGACTCTTTCACTTCCTTTATTGTTCTCTTGTCTGACTCATGAGAACAACAATTTGAAGTAGTTTGCAAAATGTATCTAAAGCTGGAGCTTATTGAAATGTGTTTTCAGTCAGAGTGACTCATTAAAACTCAGATCAGGTTCAGGTTAGAAGGAAGGTAGCGTCCAGTAAAGAGGTCTAAGCAGACTGAACTACAGGACCTCCTGGGTGGGAAGTAAAAATCACATGGAACATTATTAAACCGGCATGGAGAGGCGTGTAAAAACAACATGGTGTCCATCCTGGTCCTCCAGGGCTACGATCCTGCAGGTTTTAGATGTTTCTCTCCATCTCACCTGACTTGAATCAACGGTCATTAAAGGGATGTTTGGGTCATTCTATCAGTTATTTATCTACAGTAAAGACCACACCCACTGGTGACATCACTCAATGCAGGAGGAGTCTCCATACAGGAAGTAGTCCTCAGATCAGAGCAATATTCTTGACTAGCCAGACCAGGAGAGACACTGCTGCAGATCTGTGATAAATTAGCAGCTAATTTTCAGGTTTTGCTTATATATTCTGATATTCTTACCAAACTGAATTCATCTTTTAGGGTTTTTCCACCTTTTTAACCAAATTATTGTTTATATTGTCTAAATAAAATAAAAAGAACCAATAGAAACAGCTAATTGTTTCCTCAGTAATTTTGTTAAGTAAAGCTACATCTAAACTCTACACTGTAAAAAGAAAACGGGTCTAACGTTACAAATTTGTCAGAAGTAATTGAATTAGGTTTATCCAAGTAAATTTTTTTGTTATCCCCCTGTTTTCTTCTTACAGTGTACACTGAAAAAAAGAAAATAGGGGTCTAACTTTTAAAAAATTGAAGTAATCGGTCACATGTAATTAAATTAAGTTCTTTCAAAGTTAATTTATTAAGTTTGTTCAACGTAAACTTTAAAAAATTAACTTGGATAAACCTAATTCAATTACTTGTGACCAATTACTTCAATTTTTTAAAGTTAGACCCCTGTTTTTTTTTTTTTTTAGATTACCAATGTTCTCTTTTTTCAGTGTAGGTTGCCCATCACTATTTTAGAATTCTCAAAAACTTCTAAACCTTTATAGAGAGTGTTCTAGATCCAGCTTGCTGCTGTCTGGAAAACTGTGCATGATGTTTCTCCCACTATTAGACTGACGATATTGGATTAATAGAAGCTTATTACACATTTCAGGCATCACGATAAGACAGGAGTTCTTTATGGCAGAAAAACATGGAAACATAAGCAGCCCTTACCAGTGAAAGCAGAGAGGGAGGCAGAGAGGGATGCAGGGGAAAAGGCACTGTGCGCTCTGGTCAGTCTGGGCTGGTTATGGCTGCAGGAAGGCAGCAAGACACACAGGAGGAGGAAGACGAAGAAGAAGAAGAAGAAGAAGAAGAAGAAGAACATGAGAAGAAAGCAGAATAGGGAAAAGCCTTTAAGTAGCTGTAGAGCAGAGATTTAGTCTTTGTAGTTGGAGCATCTGTCCATCCTGTTTTATTCTTTTTGATTTCCCATTTGATGCTCATTGCTCTGACACTCAGGTGTCTTGAAGTCGTGTTTTGTTTAATCTGTGTCAGTGTGTGAATTAGTAAGAAGAAGAAACCATGAAGGTAGGAATTAGTTTTCTATCAACCAGACTGGGAAGTTTCACCAGCAGAGACATAAAAACTAGACTGTCTCAGCTCAGCTCAGCTCAGAGCAGTGATACGGCTACAGGTCGGCCATATTGGGAGTGGAGACACCAGTCAGTAAACGCATGTAAACATAGTGGGAGCTGTGGCTTAAACAGGACTAATTTCAGGTTTACATTTCATAAATGAATGTATTTAAATTTTAGGAAGTTATTCTTTCATCTGTCTTAATTTGGGAGTTTGAGAGTGAAACAAACATGAATTATCAACAAAAAAAAACATTTCAGTATTAGGAATAATAAAGCAAACAAAAAACTGCTTTAATCATGTAAATATTCCACCAGGAAACTGTAAAGTGTTGCATTACTGAAAACAGATTTGGGTTTAATTACATTATTAAATACGTATTACTGTAAAACATCACAATGCAGCCTAAACTGTTTTGAAGCATCAGGTTTTTGGTTGATTTTCTATAAATTTACCTCCTTCACGTATAAAACGTTGCATAAAACTCACAATTTCTTCAAAGGTAGAAAGAAAACCCATCGAAAGGAATAAACATGTATGTAATGTTATGATGTCTGCATAAGTTTAGTTCTCTATTATTCTTTAGTTGAATAAAAACAATATACCTAAGTTTGTATTAGATGTTTCACCTGATTCACCAGTAAACATAAACATTGTGTATTTTGTTTGATTTGTCTTTTTATTATATTAAATCTACTGTATGTTACATATGTTTGAGCAAAAAAATGATTTAAAGTTTGAAAATTTGCTTATAAATAAAATCTTTTCCACTGTGCGTGCATGTGTGTGTGTGTGAATGCAAATGTTTAAAACAAACAACTGATTGTGAATTTTTAGTAAATCTGTGGGAAAAGCAACAGCTTGTTGAATGTTGTTGATTTGTGTTGTTTATATATTTCATACACAAAGGCTGTGTTGAAATGTTCACTCATTCACTACATAGTGTTCAGTATATAGTCCCCTATATAGGGGATAGGGGACAGGCCTGTGTTTAGCATTTCCAACACCACTTGAATGCAGCGTGCATCATAAGTGTGGACAGTTTTCAGTTTGGTGTCTCATAAATAAAAAGTCAGGATTCACCTGAATCTGAGCTGATGGATGACATCATAGATGGGAAATATATTTACTATCATTAGTCTCCATAACACTGATGATATATTTAATTACACATAGTAACTGGTTATACTTCATTGAAACCTTCACTGACACAAGCATGGAGCTGCAGCTGCAGCACGACCTTCACCAATCAGACATTATAAATCGATCTCTTCCAGAACAAGTTGTCTGAAATGTGTCTCATGTTTTACTTTGTGATTTTAACCTCTTTCACTGTTCAGTCTGAACAACAATAGTTTTAAACTAATGTCTCTTTTCTTCACGTCCTGCAGCTCAGACAGAGCAGGAGACGCTTTACTGCTCAGAGTCTAGAAAATGATCAGCAGCCAGTCAGAGAATCACTTTATAATCAGCTGTTAGCATGCTCTGTTAGCTCAGGTCGCAATGCATTATGGTCTATTTCCACTAATGTAGTAAAAAACGTATGTTCAGTACTTTTATTGGACCATGTGCTGACTTTCTAGGGCTCTAGATAGGGAACGAAAAGAAACTGTTTGAATTTAACGACCACTAAAAATGGCCGACTCACTATGTAGTGTATGCGAGGACATATAGAACAGACAAATTATTTGAATGAATGAAATACCTTCTACTGGTATTCTGTTTTTTTCACAGAGAAAACCGCACATAAAACAAAATGTGTCCCTACAATCCAGGTGAGGACGTTAAGTCTTCCGATTGGTCAGATTGTGTGGGGGCGGAGCTACCAGAAGACGCTCTGTTCTGATCCTGAGCTAGTCCACAACATGGTCTATTCTCCGCTCTGTGATGTTTATCAACTATTTGAACTCTTCAATGTTTTTATGAACCAGAGTTGATACATCAAATCATCTGATCAGGTATCAGTGAGCTAAGGAGCCTCGTCTATTTACCGCTAGCTATAGGAGCTACTCGCTAGCTACATGCTCTTCCACATTCCAGAATGCAAAACTTAGAGCAGATGTGGGATGGAGGTTGGATCAGGATCACAGAGGAACACGTTCCTGTTTGTTTAGTGAGAACACAGCAATCGTTCTAGGATGGAACTAAAGAACCCGACAGAGGAGCTGGTCTCTGAACTGATCCAACCTCCATCCTACACACAATGACTGAATGCTGCTAGTTTTAGACAAATGTCCTTATAGTAGCCCCGCCCCCAGAAAATCTGACCAATCAGCAGACCTAACGTTCTCACCTGTTTGTAGTGATGCATTCTGTTTCATTTGCAGTTGTTTTTTTTTTTGCTGTGAAAACAACTAATGTCTGGGAAAAAACTACAAATGAACAAAATTAATGACCTGATTCAGACCAGATGTGAAAACACCCTCAGAGTAAACTTTTCCAGGGACAATAAGCTCCGCCCCCTGTTGGAATCTTATGCCACCTTTTAAAAATTGTCCAGCTCCTGCTCCACTGATATATATGTAGCTCTTTTTAACATTCTTTTTCTGAATTTGACATCTAACCTCTGCATCATGTGAAAACTTCCATCCTGTTTCATTCAACCATTCTGGGATGTTTCTGTTGACCAAACGTGTTTTTAAATCAGATTTGACTCGCTCTCGGGTTCCCACCTGTCTGCGTCCTGCTCGGCTCCCGGTGGAGCCGCCATGTCCACCAGACTCCCTGCAGAGGAGACTGAAGATGCTACCGAGGCCCTCTTGTCCAGAAGGTGACTCGATCCGCTGCAACTTTTAGTTCGGAACAGTTTGCTCAGTCGGATCTTTAACGAGCCCTTTTTGGACTTCCCGGGAACTTTGAGCGTTTTATCTCCACCTGCGCGTCCCAAGGGAGTCCGCGGCGCGCTGGCGCACCGCTCCGGCCGCCTTCTGGGCGTCGACGCCGGCGTTGGGTTCGGGCTTGTGGCCCAGGGTGAGCTCTGGACGGGTGTAGGCAGCTTGGCCAGCACCTGAGCGGCGACCTCTGGCCTCTCCTGCGGGCACAGGTGCGCCTCTCTGCCCGCGTCCGTCGCCGGCCTCCTCAGCTCCACCTGGAAGCTGCTGATGGAGAAAGCCCCGGACATTTTCTGAGCGATTTCCCGTTTTCTTTTGAGTAAAAACTCGCGCCGCACGTCCTCGTCCTCCGGACACTCGTCCATGCTTAAGCCGTCCACGTCCCCGCTCCCCAGTCCCTCCAGGACCAGCAAAGCATCGCTGGTCTCGGTCGGGTCGTCTCCGGACTCTCCCCCTCCACACACCGACCCGTGCGCGCCCCGACACGAGCACTGCGGGAGCTCTCCGGCTTTGAGCAGCATCTTGGGGACCGCACCGACCCCCAGCTCCCCGAACCTCCGGGCCAGCTCGAACACGGCCCCCTCTCGGTCCCCGGTGATCACGGCGCCCTCCGATAGGACGGGCCACTCCGGCGGGCTGGGGATGATCCGGTGCCGGTGCTGGATCTCCGGAGGATCCAGCAGGTTCTGGTGCTGCTGGACGCCTCTGAGGCTGCTGATGACAGCCGGGCCCGGGCTCCGGTCCGCCGCGCTCCTCGGCTGATCCAGACGCTCCAGGTCTAAAATCCCGTCTCCGTTGCGCATTATGTTGGAAAAGACGAGCAGCTGAGGCCGTAGACCGGGGCTGGGGGCGAAGTCAAAGCCCGGGGCCTGCATGGAGCTCTGCGGCGGGGGGCTGGCGAACAGCGGGGCTCGGCCCTCCGCCATCCCGGTGTCAGGCGCGGCCGTGATCTCGCTGCTCGGCTGGCCTTTGTTCAGGCGGCCGCTGGGATGCTCGAGGCCCGCGGTCGGATCTCGGCTGATATCCAGAGCCGCCTCCTTCCCCAGCCCTGCCACCACTCCTCCCGGAGACAGACTCCCGTTTTCCGCATCCAGGCGGTCATCCTCGGCGGCGGAAACGAGGCGCATCAACACGAAGTCGGGCGACATATCCTGCGCGTTGTTCATAATGAATCGACGAGATCACAACATGAGCATCATTTCATAGCTGTCCTGCGGAGACGTTGTCCTTAATAAAGACAGGGCCGAGACGCTGCTGCCTCCCATGTAGCCTGAGCGCAAAAAATACCAAAAACAAACAAACAAACAAACAGGGACGATCAGGCGAACGTTCTCATCCTCCTCCCCTCCGACAGGGCAGCGTCCATCTGGGGGCGGTCAGAGAGATGACCCGGCAGCAGGCCGACCCTGGGTCAGACATGCGGTCTGGGTTTAGAATAAAAGCCAGAGGAGTCTCGTCTCCGGTCAGTGAGCTGAGTCTGCCTCTGTGTTCCAGCCAGGCCCCACCCGCATCCTGTAGCACCACCTCATCAGCACCAGTCATCAAGGCTTTGATCACCACAGGGCTCACAGCTGGCTGCGTTCAAGTTCATTACAATCCTAAAAAACATCAGCTGAATGGGGCTCCGATTGTTAGAAAACAACATTTAGCTTCAAATAACTCTAGTAATAAAGGATTTAGAAATAATTCTATTTCATTTACATTGTATTTAGCATTACATTTTTAATAAATTAAGGTAAATTCATATTTATAATAATTAAATTTTTACTTATATAAAGTTACATTAAAATGTTGAAACTGAAATATGATATATTAAACTTAATATTTAGCTAAGAAGTAAATTCAGACTGCATGAAGCAAAAGCAGCACAGCAGGTAAAATAATTAATGAACAATTATTTAAGTAAATATATTTCTAAAGCTGCTGTTGACATGAAATTCTCACCAGATGTTGGTAACAACCCCTACAATCCACACATGCAAAGAAATCAAACATGTCCACATTACGTTATATGTAAAATAAAATGGAATCGCTCTGGGGAAAAGAATAGAACACATGAAGAAAGGAAGGTGCAAAAATGCCTGGAAAGTCATGACAAGCTAATAGAAAGTAACCCTGTTACTTAGTGCAAATCAGCTGCTTCAGTCCCAAATCATGGCCGAGAACAAGGGGTCTCATTACCAAGGTGTCACACAAGAAACATCTGATGATGGGTGAAACCAAAGAGCTTCTCAAGACCTTAGAAATGAAAACATCATTTAATCATAAACCAGCCGCAACCAGGTGCTCTACGCAGGATCTTGAGAGTGAAAAGGATTATCGCAAGGGTTGTCCAAGGACCACTAAGGACCTGGAAGTAGCAGGTAAAATGGTTTCAAAGAAAACATGAAGTCAACCTCCATGGTCTGTAGCAGCTCACCACCAGGACTCTATGATGAAGAAAAAGCAGGTTGAAGAGTTTAAAGTTTACTGAGCAACATTTAGACAAACCTGTGAAACACTGGGAGGATCTAGTTTGGTCAGAGGAGACCAGAACTCTATGGAGACCATAATACATGCCATATTTGGAGGTCAAAGGTCATTGCATATCACCCCAAAAACACCAGAGTGAAGTCTGGAGGTGGAGCATGATGGTGTGGGTCTGGTTCTCAGCAGACGGCTCTGGAACACTTCATATAATCAAAGGAAGGATGGAAATGAATCAAAACGTTCTGGATCAAAACCAGCTGCATCAACCAGGATGAAGAAGATGAAACCAGGAGGACAATGATCCCAGACAGCCAAGAAACTCTCTACTGGCCATCAGCTGACCTGAATCCTAGAGAACATCTAACTAAAGGTCAGAGGTCAGAGAAGAAACCTTCAGGATCTGAAGACCAGAACCACACCTGAGACTAGTTTCTCCTCCAGGAGGCGTCTGGAAGCTGCAGCACCAACAAAGACTTTAGACCAAAAATTCAATCTATTTCAGGAAGAGTCTAAATACTTTTTACCTGAGTCATTCTGTTTTAGTATGTATAACCTAATGTGGACATGGATGGTTTGATTGATATGAATGTGTGAGTGCCAGATGTCCCCTTCACTCCTGAATGCGTATGTCACCAGTGTTCAGGGAGACTTTCTATTTTTGTTTTAATTTAACTTGGATCCATCCCACAGTTTTCTTCCAGCTCTTTATTGGCAAGCCTCAGCCTCGGTTTCATTGGTTTTAATTTACTATTTAGTAGCTGTGTTACATAATTTTGAAATAATGTCTCCAGAGTGTACCTATTTAATTCTCAACCCAAACTGTTTTGGAGTCTTTGGGTGAAATCCCAGGATAGGTACTTGGCATTGTTGAGTTTTGAGCAAAGTTGTGCGAAGGACTAAAACCCATCCCACATCTCCCCTTGCATTCACTTCCCACTGCCACCTGTGAACTGGATGGGTTTTTATCAACAGCTGGTGACAATTTTTTTAATCAATAGCACATTTGGAGATATATTTACTTAGAAAACTGGTGACATGTTCTATACTTGTTCTACCCATATAAACAGGGTAAACAGTTCCCCTTGCTAACCTCTCTGAGCCCATTTGATGGGAAGACCTATACAGTAGTCTATTCAACCTGGATTATTTTGTCAATGTGGAGGGACAAACCAAACGGGAATGGTTTCTTAAGTTCAAGGAATTATAAAGTGTTTTAAACTATAGTCATTCACACATTAATGGCAGTAAACTTCACTGTAGCCAAATCCCCCAACGGGCAGACTGACAGAAGCTGGAGCTGCTGTACAATCAACGCCACCGGGCCCTCCTGACCACCACCAGCGGGCAAGGTGGGTGAAGTGTCTCGCCCAAGGACACAGTGATAAAGTAGTTTGGCCGGAGCTGGTATACAGCCAGCGACCCTTGTCAGATGGCCACTCTACCTACAGAGCTACATGCCACCCATGTAAATCTTTATTACCGTAACATTTTAATTTCTCTATAGGAACTCTCTCCCAGCCGCCCGTTTCACTGATTGTCCAGAATCCTGTTCTTTTGGCCATGATCTAAATCTTATATCCATGTAGACAAGGTAAATGTCTGGATTTGATAAATGAACCAACACCAATGATGGAGTTAAAGGATTTATTACAGAGATTTGTAAACGGACAAGACTCCCAGTGTCTGATTCTCTGTATTTCCCCTTGCTTGTTGTAGCTGCAGGTCTGGGTGAGCGGTCGATGGGGATCCAGGAACAGCAGTGGGGAGAAGGTTGCATCCAAGTGGGAAGGAGAGTATTTGTTTCCAGGTGTGGACATGGCAAGGTCAATCCCAGAAATGCAGAGGAAGGTAAGTTTGGTTTTTAACTTGAGGTGAGTAGTTGGGCAGAAACAGATAAGAAGCACAAATAAGGTGTTAGCAGAGATCTTGGTTGTTGCCCTTGGGAACGTTTCTTAATCCTGTAACCTTTATCCAATCCGGTACATATTACCCATTAAAACATTCAATTCAATTAAGTTCACTTTATTTATAAAGCACCACTTCAAAACACAAGTCAGCTCAAGGCTCTGAACAAAGCAACAACTTCAGATTCAGGACAACTGATCACAACAGGATATCAGGAAGTAACCTCCAGCAGATCCAGACTCAGTGGACGGAGCATCTACATCGGCCTACATGGAGCTGACAGGACACGAGAGAGACAAACGCAGAGGGACTGGATCAGTCATGGTTTCTAAAACAGAGAGGACAAAATGAGTGGCAGCAAGAACAGGAATTAGGAATTATTTAATGAGGTCAGGTCATAGATGAGCTACAGTAAGGCAAAGATACTTTATTTGGTCATCATCTGAACCCTTTGGTCTTTTTTTGTCCTTTTGCATAATTTTTCTTTCCATTGATAAAAAAAAAAGATGTGACCTTTGGCAGTGCTTCTAAATTATATTTAAAAAACTGTCATGAAGTCAAGTTTCTACCAGGTGAGAATCATTACCACTAGTGTAAAATGTACTAAAATTATTTACTCAAGTAAAAGTACTCTGTTGAAATTCTACTCAAGTATACAGAAAGTTATCGTAACAAAAATCTACTCAAGTAAAATTAAAAAGTAATTTATTAAATGCACTAGAAAGTAAAGATGCACAACTAAAAACAGAGTGATAGAGAGCCGCCTTCCTGGCGTCAAAAAAGAAAAACAGTAGGTTGACAACATCATTCACCAATGAGAAGAAGAAAAAGCGAGAAGCATCACAGTCGAACTAAGCTCAGTGTTCTGATCACAAATCAGGGAAATCCAACATGTTGGATTGTCCTGACCTTATATTGCTGCATGTGTGGAATGTGACGTGGAGCCAATCAGAAAGCGAGGTGACAGAAGCATGCAGCACGGAGTGAGGGGAATCCAAAATCAAAACAGCTGTTTGTATTCTTCGTTATACCTGTCAAAAAAAAAAACTGTCATGAGTGCATTGTTGTTCATAATTAAAAAAAAACTGTCATGTTCTCTTCGCCCCAAAATCACATTTAATCTCAAGAAGATCTGTCAGATTTTACATCTGGACTGGGAATGTTTGTGGGTGAAATCGGTTCTGGTGTGGTGTGTTGTTTTTGCCGTGTGATCGCACACTGTAGGTCCAGAGCGGTCAACATCTGTGATTTTTTTTATCGTCATGTTTGGGGTCTCGGCCAACAGTTTGAAAATCCAGATGTGTGAACCGATCCTTGGTTACTTTTCTGACGTAGCAGCCAGGTCTCTCCAGGTCACGAAGGACAAGGAGAACCCTTTTTCTAGCTGTCCTAAAGTCAGATGTTTTTAAATGCTTTGATTACAGTTGATTCTTGTGGATCTGAATGAACAGACGGACAAACCTTATCGATCACCAGCAGAGGAAAACCCCATGTCAAAGCAAGATAATAGACAAGTAGAAGACATATAAGGTGGATAGAAAAATGTCAGTTTAGGCAGGTAGGCAGATAGTAGGTAGAATAAAGAATTAATCCAAAACATGTTTTGTTTTTTAATTCAACTTTTCATGTCATCTTCTTCTAATGAGGTTTTGGGAGTTGAAGCAGGTCCACCTGGCTGCCTCCCACACAAGAAGAACAGTTTGGGTTTGATTTTGTTAGTAAATGACTGTTAGCCAAACAAAAACTAAATATCTGTTGATGTCCTGAGTTAGCAGAAGACAGTAAAACATTACCTGTCAGATCAACAATAAGCGATCTCCTTTAACGGTGGCTAACAGGTTTCTGACCAGGAAAGGGAACGAGGTGACAGCTGCTGCAGCACATGGTGGCACTTCACCTGACTGATCCTGGCTCCGTTTGGTTGTCGGGTCTGACAGCCAACAGACCTGCCGCGTGCTCCTGCTGCTACTTTGGCTCATTGTGGAAATGAGATCATATAGACAGAGACATTCTAGACTAAAATAGAGCTGATAAGTAGTCTGGAGCGAGGGATATTAGGGTCATTCTGATGTGGCGTTCTAACAGTCCAGTACGGACCACACTGTCAGCCGTGCTGACTGATGCTGTTCACCAAATGCAAAGAGACACAATCAGTGCAGTGAAGGAAGTCAGAGATGAACTTCACCAAATCAACGAGCTCATTGAATTAACTTGATAATATAAAAACGATTGATGAATGTTGTCCTAAAAACGATGCATAGGACATCTGGTATATTGTAATTTTTCTTGATGGGGACGGGTCTGCTTGTGTCAGGGTCCTCATGGGGAGGTAAGGAGGTAGGTCGTAGGTTCGTTTACCGGTTCTCCAGCCTCTTTGCATGGAGTTAGCATGTTCTCCCCATGTAAGCGTGGGTTTTCTCCACCAGCTTTCTCCCACAGACCAAAACCATGCATGGTTAATTGGCGACTCTAAATTTTCCCTATGTGTGACTGGTCGTTTGTCTCTTGTGGCCCTGTGATGGACTGGCAGCCCGTCCAGGGTGTCCCCCGCCTCTGGCCCTGTGACCGCTGGAGATAGACACCAGCTCCCTGCGATCCTCACTGGAGGATGAAGCAGTTCAGAAAATGGATAGATGATGATGATGTAATCTAATTTTATGAGACACTAAATTTATGGATTTCATCATCTGGAGCCATGATCATCAAAATTACAAAAGTTCACTCTATTTATAATAAATCTATATGAGTAACACTTATACTGACCTATTATTTTCTCCTCTCTTATGATTTTTTTCATGATTTATTGATGACTTTAGGTCATTTCATATTTTAGACTTTTCTGAATCACACATTTAATTTTTTCCACGCCTCTAACATGTTTTTGAAGTGAATCGGAATCTCGTTCTCTGCTGGAGGCAGCACTGAGTTCTGTACTGAGACTGAGCGACAGGCAGATGGCGACGCAGGCCATTCAGAGCAGATTAGGATGCTGCTGCAGCTGAGTGCAGGATGGAGAGTGGATGAACAGCCGGTAATCCTCAGTGTGTGTGTGTGTGTGGTAACACGTAAGCTAAAGAGATGCATGAGTGTTTGTTCATATGAGGTTTATGGAGTAATCAAACTAACAACCTGCTGTAAAGCTGAACACTGATGTGATGCAACCTGGAGGTCTTAGTTCAGCAACATTAACATTAAGCATTAATCAGTTTTATTTTTAGTTATTTTGATGTGACTTTTACACAGTTTTCTCCCAGTTTGACTTCACTGAATACGACTGAACTGTAGCAGTCATCAAAAGAGTTCATAATGATGTCAGTATCTTTCTCCTAGGAATGAATTCATGTGCACATGTCAGTGTTTTCCTCCTGTACTGTAGATTTAAAGCAGGTATGCCAGAAATGCAGTCGGGTCCTCTGAGTGGTTTTCTGCAGCCCATGCAAACCCTAACCATTCCAAGAATAGAACTGAGTCCTTCAGCAGGACGTTTGTGCAGATAAACACAGTAAGGCCACATAAAATGCAGATACGTTTGCTTTTTTAAATAAGCAGGATTTTTATTATGATTTAATTCCCTGGTAAATAGAACCACAGACCCTCACTGACTTTTATTAAAAAGCAGACGTGAGCTTCATAAAACTTGATAAAGTCCAGCAGCATCACTGACGAAGGACCCAGATCTTGCACGCTGCTGATGATGGAGGAGATTTTAACCAGAAACCAGAAAACAATCGACTCATCAGATTCATGGAATTTGATGCTTTTTTGTTAAATAGAGCAAACATACCAAACCCTTTTTCTCTGCCAAGATTTACTGATACCGTTCTACAAAAAACAACTTTGCTGCCAGTTGCCGACTACTGCTGTAAAGGGTCATAATAGAACGTACTGGCTCAAGAAAAAGATTTAAAATATGAAAAAGTTACGTAGTACGCCTTTAAAGTCAATCAGCACACGTCATAATTCCACCATGAACCTCTCTAGGAATTCCTAGAAGAACATCTTACAATCCTGAAACAGAAGCAATAAAACCATTAAACATAAACTGGACTGTAAACGTTTAACAGTATAAACTCATACAGAGATATCAGGGGCGTTAAGTATCCACAGTAGGACCACACCTACTGGTGACATCACTCAAAGTGGATGGAGGCTCCAGAAACAGGAAGTAGTCCTCTTTTCAGAGCAATACTCACGACTAGTCAGATCCAGAGAGACGCTGCTGCAGATCAGTGACAAATTAGCATCAAATTTTCAGGGATTCTAAACAACGCATAGACAAAATAATAACACCAGTGTTTGAAGACTATATGACCTGTTTGTAAACCTCTACAATTTAGCATGAGATATTTTTTTCAATCATAATGTTTATGCTTGTGTAACACCATGTAGAGTAGCAGAGGAATTCAGACGTTGTTTGGTTGAAACAGTCTGCTCAGTGTGAATCGACTGTCATCAGTTTACAGCATCAGACTGGTCCCTCCTTCAACATAAATGCTCCCTGGTCTATGCAAGACGATGGCGCCTGTACCTGGTGGTGCGTTCAGGAACCCTTACAGGTCTTCAGACCACGCTGATGATGTAAACTGTTTCCAATGGTCTGACGTGTCACTTGGGTTCCTCTCACCTCCTCTAAATGAACCTGGAGTTGTGTGACAGTCATCAGGTCACTTTTCACAATAATGAGGTAATCAGTGTGGGATGTGGACAAAGGACGTCCACTTCTATGGCTCTCTGTATCAACCTGCTGACGACCCTCTGTGACCTCTAAGCTCAGTGGACACTTCCATCTGAGAACATCCTGTTTGAAGCGTCTCCATGGTGACGTTCTGTTGATCAGCTGTTAGGTGTGGTCTTGGTCTCATGATGTCAGAATGTGAGCATCATGAGGAGGAGGACTGTTCTGAGACCAGTTCTAATGGATCCGGGACATTTATTAGTGGATTTACAGCTGTTGTGAATTTAGCCGTTCAGCTCCTTGTTAGAGAACAGCAGGTTGTGCAAAAAGTACTGAAACACTGACCAGTTGGACGTGAGCATTGAAAGGTTTAGAGAAGGTCACATTAAGGTCACCTGTATTACAGGCTGTAGAGGTTAGAGTGTATTTTAGGTTCTTGAAATGTCACCAGAAAATCAAATACTCCTAACTTTTTGTGAGTATGAACACTGTAATAATGAGAAAAATGTAAAAATTATAACATTTTATTATAACTTTAATTATTAACTTTCTATTGAAACATTCTCAGATTTGATAGATTATTTCTTCTGCAGTTTTTTCTTTCAGTTGCATTCAGATCATGATTTAATAAAATAACAGAACTAAAATTATGTCTGGGTGTTGACCTGGACAGCAGACTGGACTGGAGACACACTGAAGCTGTTTACAACAGCTGGAGGAAGCTGAGATCCTTCAGTGTTTGCAGCCAGATGTTCTATCAGTCTGTTGGAGCAGCAGCATCAGAAGAGATCAGCTGATAAAGAAGGCGGGGGTCTGTTCTGGGGACTCTGGAGCCTCTAGAGCTGATTGGACAAAAGAGGACGCCTCATAAAATGAAGAACATGATAGACAACCCTGAGCATCCTCTAAGACAGTAACAGAGAGTCTTCAGTCAGAGGTTCTTCAGATCTGCTGAAACACAGAAGATCCTTCCTGCAGATAGAACCTGAGTTATTGAACGAGTTGTTGAAAAATCTAATTTTCTTCCAGGATTAATGTATGTTTGATTTGATTTGATGTTTTTGACTTCCAACATGAACACATGGTTCTTATGGGGGCTTGATGACCTTGAAAATGCTTGAATTTGAAGCTTTTGAAAGTGTCTGGGTTTTAAATCAAGCTTAATGACATCCTTGGTCCTGCATTGGTAAGATTGAGAGAAAGAAGAGAAATGTCTGTTCTGGGGGTATACATGTTTACACTGTAAGAAAATGTCAGTAGAAAAACAAAGAACGTCCTGGTAATTTTTCAGGACTTTTTCTATTTAGTGTTGAACATTTTTGTTGATCCTACAGATTTTAATGGGGAAAAATTATGAGTAAACCTGTGACAACATAAAATTTAATCTGATTTTTACCTTTTTTTACAGATTTCTCTTCGTGGGAATGGTTTGTGTGTCTGTAAATCATGTAGGATGCTGAAAACCCCTTTAAAGCCCCTTAACGTACTTGAGTTTGATTTTGGGAAAGGTGTGAGAACCCTGATGTGTGTGTGTACTTACTGTAGCCCTCAGGGTGGACTGCAGCACTAGTCTCAGAGTAGAAGTAGGCTTGTTAGTTTGTGTAATGAGGTTTCAGGGGGAACGATGTGCCAGTTGCCATGGCCACCAAACAAGACTTAGTGCCTGCATCATTCCTGCTTTTCACTTTCATCTCTCTTATTTTTCTCACGCTTCTCTTGCAGCATATTTCATAAACCCAGACTTTGGAGCGTGTACACACAGCCACTGGAATGGTGTTTTTGTTGGGCGCAAACACAGCCCTAGGGATTTCCCAGAGACAATTTAAATCTGCTTCTTTTGTTTTGCATTGTCTGCATTATGCTCTGTTCTCTGCTTGTCCCTGTTTGGTTTTATTAGAGAGAATTATTGCAGTAAAAGAGCATCTCCATCTACTTCCCTGTAGGAGGGGTTAATCCATCCATCCATCAGGGTGACTCTTGCTCTTGATGGATGCCCAAATGCAGAAGAGCTTAGCCCAGCGCTCATCTCTGTCTGACTGCATCATCCTCTCCTCTGTAGCCACACACACACAACAGATGGACCACTCTCATCACCTTTCGGCACTGGTGAGCATCCCCATCAATATGTGGGAGGGAGTGAATGAAGGGAGGAGAGGGTGGGGAGTTGATGGGAGAGAGAAGTGGTGGGGAGGGGCTAGACGTGCATCACAAGTCGCTGTCCGATGAGCTAGAAGCTCTTTGGAGCAACAGATGAGCGAGAGGGAGAAGAAAAAAGGAGGAAAACCTGAGAGAAACTGAGGATTCTTCCCTCTGCATCACAACGCCCAGCTCTCTTTTCCCGTCCTCGGCAGGTCGCCTTAAAACTTTGAGGCTTCCCTCTTTTTTTTTTTTTCTTGATTTGCTCCAGTAACTAAGAAACAACAGATCAGAGGCTGAGCAGAGATACTGGAGATACTGAATGGACAACGGAGAGATGCGACTGATTCTGACCCGGCTGGTCACCCCTTTCTACCATCACGGAGGTTTAATACTATTGTGTGAGTGCGTGCACGGGCCCGTGCTGTGCACACATGGAGCTGTGCTGTTTGAGTGGGAGCAGGACCGCCACAGACCATACAGCATCGTCCTCCAGGACACCTGCTGCTGCTGAAGTGCCTCTGATATGAACAAAAAGAGCTTAAACCTTCACCATCATGTGAAGCTTTTATCTGGTCTGAGCTCTTTTAAACGGATCCTAAAACGCTGTCCCCTGTCGGCCCCTGCATTCTTCTTCTTCTCTTTTCTAGAGAGTCAGAATGAGTCCTCTTTGGCTTCTTCTTCTTTTGCTCACATCCTGTCTGAGGGCACAAGTGACCCCAACGTTTTCATCAGTGTCAACCGGAGAGACGTCTAACAGCACTGATTTTTTAACCAACAGCACGGTAACGTCAGAATCCTCCCCCACAGAAGCTCCTGAGTTTGCTTCAGAAGCTCCTACAGAAAGGGAGGATGACTGGTCACCAGCAGAGACCTTTTTGTATACTGGAGATCCTTCCACTCTAAAAATGGCTCAGTGTTCACGAGCGTATAGCACCGGTGGTCAGATTGGACCTCTACCAAACAACTTTGCCGGCTACCTTCAGCCAGCTCTGGATGCACTGACCAACACTGCCAACTTTCTCAACATGGTCTTCCAGGCCAGTGACCTGCGGGAGAGCACAGTGCAGGAGGACATGGAGTGGTACCATGCACTTGTCCGTGCTGTCCTCGAGGCTGACGTGCTCATTCAGAGGACCATGCTCACCTTTGACGCTGACCCGACTGCACAGGTGCCACAACTGGTGCTTTGTGCAACACGCAGCCCGACCTCTAAACCGCAGACCATCATCCTCCAGGACTTGTCCAAGTCTTGGGAGAGCCTCCACCCTCCAGCTCCAGCTCCTGATGACAGCTGGTTTCGAAGACTGAAATTTCCAGAGACCTATCAGCAGACGACAGCCCTGTCCAAACGTGTGCTCCTCAACGACCTCAACACTTTAAATACACCCAAGTGGGGTCAAGGTGACAGCTATGTGACCAATCACAGTGGGGTACGCTGGGCCAGCGCCCCGTTTCTGGACTGTAAGGATGGACGCTTTGTGCCTGGCTGGATCCTCACCCTGTCCACCTCCTTCTATGGTCTCAAACCCGATCTGACACCAGAGTTCAGGTCAGGACCTGTACATCATCACACACACACACATCACATGTAGCTCAGTCATGAAGAACTGACACGAAACTTTACTTTATGCAGAAACAAAATCAGCCACACTGGTGATATCAGTAAAAATAGTCTGGTTCTAAATCTAAAATTTAAACCCAACAACAACTTAGCTTTATTTAAACAGTCTTATAGAAAAAACACCAGTCAGTCTCTCACATGGGACCCCATGATCATATTTAGAATTTCAAATTCAAGCAGTAAATGTGAAAAACATCTATCTTACACATGTACATGTCACTTGTTAATTTCACATGATTTCCTCATGTGAAGCTAGAGGGATATATGGGTCATTTTGAAGAGGCCTTCCATCGGCTATTCATGTACAGTAATGACCACACCCACTGGTGACATCACTCAATGTGGGTGGAGTCTCTAGAAACAGGAAGTAGTCCTCTTACTGCAGGGGTGCCCAATACGTTGATTGTGGAGTCACTGCCGGTAGATCGCCGGACTAAAATCCCCCCATCCATGAAGAACGAGAGACAGCTGCAGCAGTCGCTCCACGAAACCTCTGTTAAACGCAACGCGTAGGAGCGCCGCCTGTATGTAGCACCTTACTGGCTTTGGCTGTTAATGTTAGCAAGGGGTGGCCAGGGGGGTCAATGACCACCTCTATAAATTTATTGCTCATCCCACTGCCCCCCCTAGCCAGATGTTTTATGAATGTGATTTTAAGTCTCGACATGAAGTTGACACAGACTAACACCCTCACCCTGACTCCTGATGAGATGAAACTAAAAGCAACACAAACTAAACATCTGTTCAGCAGGTGGAAGTGAATTTAACACACCTGTATTGTTGGTCTATACATTAAGAGAACGATTTTATCAGGGGTGAGACAAGGTGCAGCTCCATGTCGTCTGGATGGAACCCAAACCACTGAGTTACTATGTTACTGGCTAATGTAGCTGCGTCAACATCAAATCAATACCTGAAATTTAAATAATTGGTCACAGATCTGCAGCAGTGTCTCTTCTTATCTGACTAGCCATATTGCTCCAGTTAGAGGACAACTTCCTGTTTTAGAGACTCTACCCTGTTTGCGTGATGTCACCAGTGGGTGTGGCCTTACTGTGGATAACTGATAGAACATCAACAACCCAAACATCCCAGTAAGTGTTTTAAGAGCCTCAGTTATCTGTATGCAGGCTGTAAGTGGACAGTTCTTAAAAAACACGCTGACAGTGTGACTTTGTCATTTTTGTGTTTCCAGCTAAAACCTGATTTTTTGAGTGACATTTCAGGGGAAAAAAACAATAAAACCAAGAAGAAGTGTTTGTATTTTACCTTCCTTTCCGATAGGTGATGGAACTTTTCCTTCAACCCTCTGGAAAAATAATACAGTATATGTATATAATTCAAAAATGTATCAACACAGCTGAATAAACGTATTTGATCCAGAATCAGATCAAAGGCAAACACTACACTATGGAAAGTAACAGCATATTGTGTGTGTTGTTTTAGAGGTGTTGTTCGTGTGGATGTCAACATTCAGGACATCGATTTGGACCAGTGTGTGACGGGTGACAGCTGGTTTGCTGATACTCACCAGTGCAATCGCACCAGCATGGAGGTAAACAAAGTAATTGTACTTGTACCTCTAGTTTTAGGAATTATAACTATTCATTATTGTTGTGGAACCAAAGGTTCATACAGAGAGTAAAATCAGTTTTGAACATGTCAAAAAAGTACAAATACATATTTTAAGGTGCTGTAAGATGCCATTAACAACCCATTCAATGCACACAGGCCAATAAATCCAACCATACATGTCAGGAAGAAAGGAAGGTGGAAAAAAAGCATGGAAAGTCAGTAATCAGAAAACAATCCTGTCACTATAACACGGTGTCTCATTACCAAGGTGTCACACAAGCAGCTTCTCATGAAGGGTGAAACTTAAATGTTGTCAAAACCTTTAAAACGTTTCTGATGGCGTTGGTTACAGAAGTCCTAAAAGGTTCCAGTGAGCTCTGTTGGAGCCATAATCAGGAAATAAAAGAACAATATCATTTTCTATCAGTTATTTATTCACTGTAAGGACCATACCCACTGGTGACATCACTCAAAGGGGGCGGAGTCTCTGGAAACAGGTTAGAACGCTATAGTACCTGTTTGTAAACCTTTGCACTTTAGCATGAGAAGGTTTTAGTTTGTTTCAAGTGAACAAGGTCTTAATTACTACGCTGCTGTACGTCCTGCTGCAGCAGCATGAACGCCATAACCTAAACAAACTGTCTCATGTTAAATTGTAGAGGTTTACAAACTGGTACTATAGAGTTCTAGTGCATCAGTGGGACTTTTTTGATCAAGAGTTGTAATAAATACACAAAAACAGCTGCTAATTTGTCACCAATCTGCAGCAGTGTCTCTCCTGATCTGCCTAGCCATGGGTATTGCTCTGGTCAGAGGACTACTTCCTGTTTCTACAGACTCCACCCACTTTGACTCATGTCACTAGTGGATATAGTTATAAATGACTGAAATGTCCCTTTAAATTCTGGTATCAACAGCGAATGACGACATGCGTTTCCTCGTGGTAATACGGACTGGATTTAACTAACAGGGAATGGAATGTCTCTACTGTAGGATAACCAGGACTGTCTCCTTTACATGTAAATATGGCTTTACGTCATATCCGTCCTGACTTTAGGTCGGATCACACTCTAAACCCCTCAGAAGCTTCTTTAGACTGTGTCCTACTCTGTGACTTTATCTGCGTTCATCCATTCACACGTCTACCCCTCTGTTACTCTCCTCCACCCCCACATCAGCTACCTCTTCCCTGATGGTTTATTTGTCCAAATCAATCCTCTACCTCTCATCTCAGCTGTCTATTTAAAGGTGGCTGGGCTTGGCGGTGGGCTGCAGGATGATCTGATGGATTATGGCCATAATCCAGCACGCTGGCATACTTCTCCTGTCTGCACCATGTTCATAAAGTTCATAAACACAAAGGGAGGTTGTTCCATACAGACTCACCTGTCTCGTTGTCTCAGCAGCACATGGAGTGGATCACCACATCATTGAGTCGTTTCCTGGATTTTTGTTGTTCTTTGCATGTCATGAATTTTTTAGTTTTTAAAGGAATGTTTGAAGTGGCGTACTATCAGTTATTTATTTACAGTAAGAACCACACCCACTGGTGACATCATCATCGGGTCAGAGGACGACTTCCTGTTTCTAGAGACTCCACCCACCATCCATCATTTCATTTCCTTGCCTCGTGTTTTTGTGCTATAAATGATTTCTGCTACAGAATTGTGCTGATTCTGGTGTTGAGAGCAGATACTGAGAACTGGTCTTTATTCAGTTGTGAGCTGATGATACAGATTTGACAAGAATCTGCTTCTCAAAGAACTACAAATAACAGCACTTTTAAATTTTGAATAATGCTGAATTATGATCCTGGTAGTAAAAACGTTCACATGGAGATCAATAAGCAATAGCGAGTTCAAACAAAAAAATTAAATTTTTAATGTAATATCAACAATTGCTCAGCGGTCTTGTGCGTTTGTTGTGAATGTGGTGAAACAGTTGTGTGTGCCAATTGAGAAATCTGGACCAGACAAAAACAAGAGGCTGACCCGCGTCCAGCAGCCATTTTTATCATTAGCTCAGAGGAGAAACCAGGAAGCTGCTGGATGAGGGTCAGGCTGACATGCTGAATCTTGTCTCAAGTCAAGCTTGTTCCCAGTGAGACTCCACCAGGCTGCGTCTTCAACTACAGGTTGTCCAGGGCCTGGAGGACTGCAAGATGAGTTTAAGAAACATGTCTCTGTGTTCACCTGGACAGCAGACTGGACTGGAGAAAGTGAACCCTGGACTTCTGGAGGAAGCTGAGCTCCTACAGCAAAATGTTGTTGTCAGTGGTGGAGAGTGTGATGTCATCCACAGTCATCTGTTTGGGCAGCAGCATCAGAACCCGTGACCATAAAAAGTTAAACAAGCTTATAAAGAAGGCGGGGTCAGCTCTGGAGCCTCTAGATCTGATTGGACAAAGCAGGACGCTTCAACTTGAGCATCCTCTACACAAGTCTCAACATCAGTGTCTTCAGTCAGAGGCTTCTTGTGAAACTCTGTAATTTTTAGTTAATAAAACAAACTCTTCATATTATTTGTCTACTTAGCTCCCAACTTAACCCTTTAACTTCCACACCAAGAGGAAAGCAATGAACGTATTTAGTTTATACATTTTATTTCATTTCAGGCAATGATGGTTATTATAAAATTTAAAACCATTATGTAAAAATAACATCAATGTAATAAATCACTATGTTTATTAACGATAATCAATTCACTCAAAGACGTGCTGCTTGCCTGTATACAGCAGCAGCAGCTGCTCCCCTCCGATTGGCTGTGGGGATTTAACCACGTCTAACCCTAACCAATCGCAGGAGAGCGCTTGCAGCCAATCACAGGCGAGGAAGGCGGGACCATGGTTGATATCAATTAGAAAAAGGATATCTGCCCCCTGGACCGAGGACCGGGTTTGGATTTCCTGTGTGAAATAGTGAGACCGACCTAGCTCAACTTAGATGTGCATGTAAACGCACCGACTGATGAATGAAGGAAGCTGTTTCTTCCCACTTTAACCCTCCTACTGTGCTGCTCAGAATGGAGCATTTTATTGAAGAGACATTTCATCCAATCAGCTGGTTTCTTTCTAAGGAGGCATTCAGAACCAGAACTTGTTAGCTGTTCCTCGTAGTGGACTCAGGGGGGCGGGGCCTTTTGCTCCCAGACTATGGAACAGTTAACCATTACGTCTCTGGTTGGTTGGTTTGTAAAAGCAGTTAAAACGTTTTTTTTTATTTAATGTTTGGCTATTTGACTCTGTTTTAGCCGTCTATCATTGTGTCTCCTCTTCATTTCTTGCACACTGTTTTATGTTATTTTATTGTACAGTGCATGGCGTCTTGATAAATAAACTTTACGTACTTGACTGATTGTCATTTTTTAGTGAATCTATTTTTATAGCAGCTGAGTTTCTGCAGTCCTGAACCTGGACCTGAGGGGATCTGGATTTGTTGCTTTGAGGAGACTTGTGTTGTGAACTGGAGCTTTGTAGATGAATTGAAATGAAATCACAGACGTTTACAGCAGATGAATACATGTGAGCTTTGCTGGGACCATGAAGAGAATTAAGTTGTTAGCTTGTGTGTAATCCGGGCTGTGTTAAAGTTCAGTGTGTGCCATTAGGTCCCTAAACATCCAGTGAAGGGCTGAGTTGGGACGTAAATACACGAGGCCAGTGTGTGTTTGGATGTGTGTGTCTGTGCTGGAGAACAGGATTTCTCTAGAAAAAGATAATGCTCTCACTGGACGCATTATGTATCCATTTAGCTTTTAGCTTAGATTAACACACAGAGCATCTGAGCATGTGTGTGTGTGTATTTGTCTCTGTGTCCTGACTGGCTCAGTTGAAGCTAACATCAAAGAGAAACAGAGTAATGTGACCGTGGTTTCAACCCTCCTTTACAGTGTAATGTGCTGCTGCTCATGTCCACATCATCACCCTGAGACGCACGTCTGGGACTCACTCTCATCTGTTTCTGTTCATTTATAAAGAATCTAATTCTGGGTTTGAACCGAGGCGGCCAGCAGGAGGGCAGAGCTGCTGGAAAACAGAGTGGAAAAGGACCACGCCCACTGGTGACATCACTCAAAGTGGGTGGAGTCTCCATAAACAGGAAGTAGTCCTCTGATTGCTGCACTACTCATGGCGAGTCAGATCAGAATAGATGCTGCTGCTGAGTGGTGACAAACTAGCAGCTAATTTTTGGGAATTTAAAACAACAACAGAGTTTTCCTGTGATGTCAGAGCCACTTGGCCACGCCCACCTTGAAGGCGATAAAGGCACTCTCCTCAAACTAGAGAGGAGGAGGTTGTAGATTTGAGCTGAGACCAGTGTGACCTTCATCCTGTAGAGCAGGGGCGGATCTAGGGGGGGGGGGGGGGGCCACGGGGGCCCGTGCCCCCCTGACAACAAGCTTGGCCCACATGTTAAGTGCTTAGTGTTTTAGAATGTACCCCTTTAAAAAAGCAGCTGGCCCCTGCCTGGCCCCCCCTCAAATTTTTTTCTAGATCCGCCACTGCTGTAGAGAGACCAAAACACAATACTGTCACACCACCAGTCCTGCACATATCACACACACACACACTGGTCTCTGGTCACGTCTCAGTCCCAGGTGAACAGGTAGATAAACACCTGCAGCAGGTGATGTTAAATCCCTCCTTAAAGCGGCACTCCGGAGGATTTCATCAGGAGAGCAGTTTTTGAATCTAGCGTCCAAAGGCTCCTCCTCAAAACATCTCGACACGCGCATCCGGTCGCGTGTGCGCGCGTGCACGCAGCGCATATACTTCGGACATGAACTGTACAGCTCAATGTGTAGGGTTTAATCACTCACAGTTCACAATCTTATTCCAACAACACTACGAGGGTCTGATGAGCCCTCTCTGTCCCTGCTGCTTCTGATATTAGCTCTGTTAGCAGAGAGCTGCTGCTGGACTCTGAAGCTGAACTTGACTCGGCCCTGAATGAACTTTCTGACCAAAATAAACGCATAATCCTGTCAAGCCTTGCCATTCTGTGAGGTGAAAGGTTTAAAAATAAAAATAAATCCATCTTTAGCTGGAGAATGGGTAGGTTTTAGTAGAAATGAGCCGTGAGTCCTCAGTGAACGGCTGAGACGGCAGAGAAACACACGGAGCGTCCTGTACGACAGCGCCCCCTACTGGTACAGGTTTGGTCGATGCGCGTGCATGTTGAGAGAATGCAGACATTTGAATTTCATTGGCTGAAAAATGTCGGCAGCAAGAAATAATGGAAAGGGGTCTCTAGGAGGAAGGAGGGTCTTCATCAGAATGACAGATGTTGTGGAACTCAACCCATAGATCATAGTTTAGACCTGAAATATCATTTAGAACATTTAGAAAACTTTGATACAGAGAAAAATGCTCCAGAGAGCTGCTTTAATGCTACCTTCTGTAGCCATCATGAAACTGAACAATCAGAAATAATCCTCCCTAAATTCAGTGTTTCTGACTACTTTTATACTAGTCACAGGTTTAGAAACACATTTTATTAATCTGGTCTCATCCTCCTCACATGGTCTGTGAGGTTTAACATGTTCTTGTTCTCCACCTCGCTCACGGTGACCTTATGCAGCAGTCTGTACCTCAGAAAGCTTTCATCCTGAGGTGGTAGAAAGAGAGAGATTGTCTTCAAGATAAACCAGATGTCACCAATCTGGAGCTCTGGGGGAGATGTCACCACTTTCAGGGATTTAAATTAAGCTGCTGGGATCACAAGTCCCCAAAATGTATAGTTCATCCTCACGTCTTTGTTTCAAATACCTTAAAATTAGCAGCTAGTTTGTCACTGATCTGCAGCTGTGTCTCTCCTGATCTGACTGAGTGTTGCTCCGGTCAGAGGACAACTTCCTGTTTCTAGAGACTCCACCCACTTTGAGTGATGTCACCAGTGGGTGTGGTTCTGACTGTAGATTAAAACTGATAGAACGACTCAAACATTCCTTTAATTTCATCCATTCAGTTGAGTTTTATAAATTACATTAAACATTTTTTTAGAAAACTTACTAAACGTGCTTTTGTCAATCATTTGTATAAACACACAAATTACTGAAGTTCTTTCCCCCTAAAAAAACACACACAAAAAAACTGAATTTAAAAAGTACAAACAACAACAATGAAGGGACGGTTGTGAAAATGCAGGGGGAGAAAATCAGAGCTCAGTGACAGGAAGCAGAGGTACACAGACAGGAGATTTCAACCTATGGACCCAGAACATTAAAAAAAAAAAGGTCATCAAATAAAACAAGTTCGATCATTAACAGAACACCAAACACTAGCATTACAAAAGACTTGGGCCATGACTGAAAAAAAGGAATTAGTGAGCTAAAACATTAGTAAAATCATTTAACATTTTTTCTAAACCTCCAATATCCCTGAATGAATCTCTGATATGATTCATGAATTAAAAGTGCTTTATTGAAATTATTCTCATTCATGTATTGTAGAAACAACAAAAAATTGTCTTTCTCTCAGTGTGTTCCAGTTCCAGGTGGAGGTTTTCGACTGGGCCAGTACTGCTGCCGCTGTAAGGAGGGATACTACAACCCCGAGATAACCCCACAGGACACGGGTAGGTCCTCCACCACCTCTACGGTCAGGTGTAGAAGGACCGACAGCAAAGAAGCAAACAAACACATTTTATTATCAAATCACAGCCCATTTCTCCATCAATAAGTTAGAAATTATTCTTTTGTTTTATTAATATTTTAGGAAAACACCAGAATATATTTTGGGTTTTGGAGTGAAAATTAATACAAGAATACAATAATTTACTCTGATTTGTTCATTATTACAGGTCAAACATAATAAAAAAGATTTTATTTTTTCCATTTACTGACATGTGAGTGAGGGTAAATGTGTAGGGGCCAGGGCAGGAAGGGGCCCTCAAAAAGCCTAAAATAGAAAAGAGTGCTTTAATGCATTTGTTTTTATTATAATAAATTAAAAATATTAAAGATAGGATTATTAAAAACATTTAAATATGAAAAGTTACATAGTGTGCCTTTAAACACAATCTCGTGAGCCCTTCAGTTCAGGCAGAGGAGACGAGAATCTCCACATCTGCAGCATTTAGGAAACTACTGGCATCTTGAGTGAGTCTAAAAAGTGATCTTAATATCATAATGAGCTGCGTGTGGATGTTAGCTTTAGCATGCCCTGCCTGTTCAGATCGCAGTGCATCATGGTCTATGTCACACGACATATTTCTGGGGCCCTATCTGAAAAACAATATTTTGAACAGGACTACAAATGAATGGACTCACTTTATAGTGAACGAGTTGACATTCTGATCGCAGACTAAATGATTGTGGGCGATGAAGGCAGGATTTTCAGACCCACGCCCTGACTCTGGTCTTGTAAACAGTCTGGATGTGTCACTTTGTCCATCTTTATCTATGTTGATGCTTCAGAGACATTTGATACATGCGTGTTCACCTTCTATAGGCGCTGTAGATTTTAAAGGTTGTTGAGGTTGTCACGTTTCTGCGTAGGTGGTGTTGATGCAGACGGAGGCCCTGTGAACGCCAGTGACATCAGCGGTGTGTGTTATCCAGACATGCCCATCTGTCTGCCATGTTGGCCGGGTTGTAAGAGCTGCCAGGACAGCACCCCCTGCTGGGTGCAGGAGGATGGGCTCCTCAGGGCTGGAGTGCTGGCCCTCCAGGGGGTCTTCATGTTCCTCATCTTCATCAGCATGATGGTAGCCTATCAGCATCGTCGGAAGCGGGTGAGTAAAATTTATTGGCTCAGTAAGTATTGATGTACGGATGGAGATTACACACTGACTGTACAGGATCTATTTCCATCAAAGTGGCTTAATAATAAGAATCATGACCTGATGCCAACAAAACCCCATCATCTGCAAAAAGCAGAGATGAGATCCCGAGGTTCCTAAACCTCTCCATACGTCTTGAGATCCAAGAACACCACAAACAGGATCCCTGACGGAGGCCAACCTGCACTGGGAATGAGCTCAACTAAGGGCAGAGAATGAAGCTCTTGTTTTGGTCATAAAGGAATCATGAGCCTGTTCTTATACATGACCAAAACATCAACATGAGTGACAGATGGCGTGAGCATCACACCCACGAGGTGTGTGTGTGTGTGTGTTTTAACACTTTTCCTGGTGAGAGGGTTCACCACAGACACTTTCTCTGCAGTCTCTCTACTAACACCTTCCTACCGTTGCTCAGTTTAATCTAGCAGTGATACAACCAGTTAGGACGAGCTAAACAGAGACCATGCTGTCCATCCTGGCCTGCATCAAGCACATATCAGCTGAGGTTTGTTCCCCTACCCCAGGTGATAGACCCAACCCGGGCCAAGCATCTGAGCAGATGCTAGCAGTAGCCACAGAGCAGGAGCTCATCACCTAAAGGCTTAGATGCTGCATGACAAAGCTGGTAGGTAACTGAGGATTCTGACAGTTAACATTAGGCCCGTTTCCACTATCGGAACTTCAGGGTAATTTTACAAGAACTTCGAGGCTTGTGCGTGTCTCCACTTCATCGGGCCGCTCCGACAGGGCCATTTACGGGACCAACGGAGTCCCTGATCAGGGGCAGGTACTCTGATCGGCCCGATAGACTCGCGGAGTGGTAAATGTGGTTAACTCGTGCTGATTGGTTGTGGGATGAAGGAAAATGATGAAAGCACACTGTGCCGAGATAAATGACCTGTGTGTTGTTGTCGGAGCTTGCAAATTGACCGTGTCTTCGAGGTTGGATTAGCTCGTCATCAAGTATACTCGTCCTTCTGTTCAGCACTCCATCACGATGTATAAAAACAGCGAAATACGCCGCAACCATCGCTTCTTTGTCCATTGCTGATCTATTTATTATTCTCCACTTCCTTGTCTGTTGACGCCTTTACGTTTGTCAGTGACGTCGATGCTGACGTCTTACATAAGTTCCGGAAAGGTGAGGGGCTGCAATGGAAACACAACAGCTGAGAGGACCGAGCCACAGGAATGTCCCGGTCACTTTCCCCCTCACAGAAATTACCCCGAAGTTCCGATAGTGGAAACGAGGCTAATCTGAGTTGAGTCAGAAAATTACCCCACAATAAAACTGACAGTTCAAACTGTAGTCAGACCTGGTGGCCTGTGGGGGGTGCAGGTAGGGTTCACAGTTCACTGAGGGGTGATGATAACCACATGAGGACATAATCTAAGATGATTTTAATGTGTTTCTTATTTTAAAAACATACAGAGCAGTCAAAAATAAGACATTTAATTCACTTTAAATTACAAAAAGACTTCTGTAATGTTTTAATTTACTATTTTACTGTGAGGGTTTAAACTCATTTATCAGTCTGACTGCTTATAAACAAAACACAGTTTAACACAAAGCCTCGGCCCACCTCTCAGTTATGGCTGCATGTGTCCAAAGGTTCTTCATGGCAGTAAAATGGAAATAAAATGTATTCATATTTTAACTCATTGGGTGTTTGAGCTGGAGGTCCAACAGGAAGCACTTTATGTATTTTGTTAAACTTTTGTTTGACAGACACTTTAATCGTCAGCACTTCTGTTATAAAATAATGAAAATGTTTTACCAGTTTATGTTTGTGTTGCAGTTAAATAAAGAAATGTTTCTCTTTATTCCTTTTCAAGCTGAATGGGAAATGAGATAAACCTGTTCTTTAAAATGTAATAAGTAGCTCACAGGCATTTGGAGTCTTCGTTTAGAGACGCGGCCAACAGCAGCCTCTAAATTCTCACCAATCTGCAACAGCGTCTCTCCTGGTCTAGCTGGCCATGCGTGTTGCTCCAGTCACTTCCTGCCACTTATATAACGCCACTTCAGAATGACCCAAGTGTCCCTTTAATCGTGTCCAGAATGGACAGGATCAGACATGAGTTTCTCTGAGGGACAGCTCAGGTTGAGCAGTTTGGAGACAAAGTTGGAGAGTTGAGTTGAGACGGAGGACAGAATGGACAAGGAGCTGCCAGGAGGACAAAGCAGCAACAACAAAGCTTGATGGTGAAGGATGATATGCTGAAGGTAGAAGGAACGAGTGCTGTTCTGTATCTGAGCTCCACTGGAGAGATTAAATCGGTGTTTTATTGTCCCTTCTAGACTAATTGGTATGTGATCTTCTTACAAAACAGCTGTTATGTATTGAACTCAGTCAGTTCCAACATTAGAGACACAAGGCTGTTAAACCTCTTTCGTTTTCAGAAAGATCTAAATAGATACACATCTTGCTCTATTTTATTGTATTTGTCATTGAACAGACAGCTCTGTGTAGATTGTGACCTGTTAAATCAGAATCAGGTTTATTTCATGAAGCACACGAGGAATCTGACTCACTGTTGCTCCTGTACTGCTCACCAAACATGCATGCACACTTTTCCAGAATGATAAATTACTAGACAGTAAGGTACAGGATTTTATATTAATATTTATATTATAGTTTGCATGATGTATTTTTTTTTCTTGCATTTTGAATGTTGAGTGTGATGGTTCAATATGCTGAGAGCCATGTGGAAAAAATTGTTTGAGGATATCGTTAGGCAGTGGAAGGAGCACTTCAAGGATCTTAATCCAGTCACCATGTCTTCCACTGAGCAGGCAGAGGCTGAGGACCTGGGGGGAGTCGAGTCTTTCACACTGGTCATCAAGGTAGTTAAAAAGCTCCCCAGTAGGGCGCAAGGAGTGGATGAGATTCATCCTGAGGTGCTGAAGACTCTAGGTCGTGTGAAGTTGTCATGGCTGACATGCCTCTGCAATGCTGCATGGAGAACTGGGACAACATCTGTGGAGTGGCAGATCGGGGTGGGGGGTCACAGTTTTCAAAAAGAGGGACCAGAGAGTGTGTTCCAGCTGCAGGGGGATCACACTTCTCAACCTCCCTGGGAAAGTTTACTCTAGGGTGTTAGAAGGAAGGATTGGACTGTTGTCAAACCTCGGATCCAGGAGTAACAGTGTGGCTTTCATTCAGGACCTGGACCAGTGGACCAGATCTTTACCCTGTTGCTGAGGAAGTCATGGGAGTTTGATAGTTCAATCCACATGTGTTTTGTGGATTTGAAGGTTTATGACTGTGTGACCCGAGGTGTTTTGTGGGGGGTGCTGCGTGAATATGGGGTGCCGGGGTCACTGATCCGGGCTATCGGGTCCCTGTACGACCAAAGCCAGAGCTGTGTCTGTATTCTGTATGCGGGTTGGCCTGGACCAGGGCTGCCCCTTGTCTCCGATCCTGTTTTGGTGTTCATGAACTCTGTGAGATTTAGATTGGAGATGTTTTAGACAGGATGTATTGGTAGCAACACACTGTGACTGTGGTTCTGTTTGAATGGACCCAGCTGATAGAACACCACTTCAAAATGACCCAAACTTCCCTTTAAGAGTTGAATTTCCTTAAACCTGAAGCTGATTCACATCCTGTAAGCATCATTTTATTAAGTTTATCAGTTATTTGATTGCGGTGTTTATCATAAAGTCTCAGTGATGATACGTAACCTGTCAGCGAGGTGGGATCTAAACAAAGTCACTAAGACAGGAATGTGCAGCGCTGGGTTTAAGCAGCATCGTGTTTGTTTTGTTGAATATTTCCTTTTCTCCTCGTCCCTCAGCGGATCCAGGCATCTGGCCTCCTGCTGCTGGAGACCATCCTGTTCGGCTCTCTGCTCCTCTACTTCCCAGTGAGTTTCCTAACGAGTTCAAGTGTTCCAGATTAGAGCTCTTTACAGATGACCGCACAGCGCCAAGGATTATGTCATAATGGATGATTTACAGGAGGGTGAATGGGGTGAGGGTGTACGTAATGGGGTGGGTGGGTCGACATTTCATAACATTCCTCACTCCGGTCACAGATTATCAATCAACGTTTAGTTTGTTTGACCCATTTAGAAGCTGCTAATGTCACGCCTGCTGTGCTTTCTTATATTCATCATGTGTCAGCTGATGAGAGCATATTCCAGCAGACTGAAGTGTCTGGCTGCACAGTGAAGGAATAATCTAATGTTAGAAGTGAGTGGGTCAACGTGTTAATGGGCTCTGAACTACTTGGTATCAAAACAACAAGACAGTATCCTGAGAGTTTAACAGAAAGTGGACTTGATACTGTTTTGTTCTGAAGACATCTCACTTCTTATCCCACTGGAACATGAAGAGAGAACAAAGAAAATCAGTTTCGTTGCTTTTTAAACGTCTCAGTCAGGACTGCCATGTTTCAGATTGACAGATTTTAGCACATGACTAATTTCTGGTTTGCATCTAGTATTTTGTTTAGGTTTAAGTAATAATAACACTACAGCTGGTAAACTGATTACTTAAAAGCTTACACGAAGAAATGAGTATACTGTTGTCGAGCTAGAAATACATAAACCTTTGCTACACATATTTACCCAGTCCACCACGCCCATCGTAGTTTTACCTTCAGTGGGTCTCCCTCTGCCTCTTCAGGTCTTCATACTGTCCTTCAAGCCGAGCACCTTCAGGTGTATTCTGCTCCGCTGGGTCCGTCTGCTTGGTTTCTTCATCGTCTACGGCACCATCACACTGAAGTTGTACAGGTACCACAACCCTGATTTTACTTCATGTAAATATGTATTACTAGATTTTTTAAAATCAGTTAAGTAATTTGATTAGGTCAATTGAAAACATCAGAGTTCTAAAATTAAAAACAAGCTGGACCTCAACTGCTAATAATTAAACTAAAGCAAAGCAATCATTTCCGTTGGAATCAATAAACATTAGATATTTTCTGTGAGTATGAATTATTAAAATCATGACAAACAGTGGTGGTTCTAGACCTACATTAGAGGGGGGTCAGGCTGGGACCAGCTGCTTTTTTAGAGGGGCGCAATCTAAAACAGGGGTCCACAGGAGGGGCAAACTTGTTGTCAGAGGGGCACTGGCCCCCTGGCCCCCCCTAGAACCGCCCCTGATGACAAAGGAAACATTTACTACAGATTCAAATTAGAGTCGCTAGGTGAACATCACAAAGGATTTTAGAGTTTGTAGTTGTACATTAGTCTTTGCTCCCTTTTAAAAACTACACCCACCTTATTTTAATAATCACCAAAGCTCAAATGTTAGCAGTGCAAATAAGAACAAACCATCAATATAAATAAGGATGGACAAAGCATCTCCACCTGCTGCTGAAAGTACTCACCTACACACTATAAAGAAGTTTTTAGGCATCAAATAACTAAAGTTGTTGAATCAATTATTGTTTATTTTGTCTACTCTAATGAGTTTTTCTATCACGAGTCTCTAAAATGGATATTTCATTCACACTGAAGAGGCGTTGTGCTGCAGCGACAGGCGTATAGCTTAGTAAATCAGCTGTCATGTTAAAAACAAACTAAACAGTTTACAAACCGGTTCTATAGAGTTCTAGTGCATCAGGATGACTTTATTGAACAAGAATTATTTTAAAAACCTGATAATTAGCTGCTAATTTGTCACTGATCTGCAGCAGTGTCTCTCTTGATCTGACTAGTCAGAGGACTACTTCTTGTTTCTAGAGACTCCACCCACTTTGAATGATGTCACCAGTAGGTGTGGTCCTTACTGTAGATAAATAACTGATAGAACGACCCATTTAAAGAACACACAGTCAACACTAAAGTTTTATACAACTACTCTTCACCTGAAGTCTTACTACGATTGTCTCCAGGAGTCAGCACTGAGTGACTCGTGTCTCTGCTCTGCCGTTACAGAGTGCTGAAGGTGTTCCTCTCACGCACCGCCCAGCGGATGCCCTACCTGTCCAGCCTCCACCTGATGAGAATTCTGGCAGTGATGCTGATGACAGTCAGCTGGTTCCTATGTGCATGGACGGTGGGTGTCCTTCAGAACCGCGATAGGAACATTCCAGTGTTTGTCACGGCCACCACGTCAGATGGACAGGGCTTCAACCTGTGTTACCTGGACCGCTGGGACCACATGATGGCTGTGGGTGAGCAGCAGCAGACAAACAGCAGCTATCACTTAGCATCCAGCAACGCAGTCACATTCAAAAGGTTCAAACATGAAATTAAATATAGATAAACAAAAACAAAGGGGAGGAAATACATTATATTAAATGTCATGTCATGGTATTGTGGTTTTATGATGCGTTTACTGTCTGTTCCCTCATTGTGTCCCTTAGTTCCTGTTTGTTGTGCGACCCACCACTCACCTGTTCACCATCTAGTTAATAATCCATCAGAGGTGGGCAATCCTGGTCCTCGAGGGCCACAGTCCTGTGTGTTTTAGGTGTTTTTCTCATAAATACGCCTGATTTGAATTAGTGGGTGATTAGGAAGCTTCTGGTGGCCTTGAAGGCACACAGAGGAGGTCATCAAACATTTAAATCAGGTGTGTTGAAGCAAGAAAACCTAAAACATGCAGGAGTGACCCTCGAGGACATGGACTGCCCACCTCTGGTCTAGCTGGACCCACTCTGTGATCAAGTCTGTGTTCAAACTGTCCACTTGTTCACTACATAGGGCACTATGTAGTGAGTCAGCCATTTTGTAGTGGTGTTTGACATTTTTACTGCAATATTTCATCCACTAAGGATTCTAGAAAACATGTCACGTGGTATGATAAAAGTAACGTACATTACCTCGCCTCGCCTTCCTCCGCTTATCCGGGTCTGGGTCGCGGGGGCAGCATTTTGACTTTTCCATTCCCTGACTTCTTGGTCTGCTTTTGGGTCCTTTAACCACCTCAAAACATGACTTTTTAGGACTTTTTTTCCTTGACTGTCACAAAGATGGTTAATTTTAATTTATTTATTAAAATAATGATGGAGAAAACAATTTCCTCGGTATAAAACAATGTTTGGACCTACCAGGATTTCCTTTATTTTTTGTCGTACATAGTTGGCTCTTAAAACATTTTGAGGAACAAGGGCACAAATAAAAGTGGTAAACCTAAAAATAAAAGCAAAACAAAAGCCACACATTTCATGCTCATAGGTTGTAATTCAGACCATCTTAAAGATAAGACGATGCAGAGCTTGTGAACAATCGCCACTCATAGTTCTGTTCTTCTCCAGCTGAGCTGCTGTTCCTGTGCTGGGGCAGCTCTCTGTGGACGGCTGTCAGACCCGTTCCCTCAGCCTACCATGAGCCTCGCTACATGGGCATCGCCATCCACAACGAGCTGTTTCTCTCCTCCATGTTCCATTTGTTTCGGTAAGACAATCTACACATGATCATGAGCAACAACTTCAGCAACGCTCCGAGGTACAAACAGGATACTCTGACGTGAAGTCATATTAGTGTTTTTGGCCTACAGGTTCACCTTTCAGTCCCTCCATCCTGACTGGATGCTACTGCTCTCATTCATGCACACCCATGTAACCATCACTGTGACACTGGCCCTGATCTTCATTCCAAAGGTATCTTTATGTCATGTTCTCAAGACAGACTCAATTTACAGCAGGATCGACTCTCAGAGGAGTAAAAGGTTGTCACATAACTAATCCACGGGGGATTTTAGAACTAAACAGACACGGCTAAAAGTTTAGAGAATGACACAGGTTTTGGTTTCAGTTTGTAAATATGAATTCCATATTTTGTGGGCGGAGTCTAAGTAGTGGCAGAAAGTGAGCACTGTTGTATTTTCATGCTAAATATGAGTCATCTGGATACTTTCTCTGGGTATTTTTTAGTGTTTTCCCATGTAAAACATGTTGTTTTACAATAATAAACTAACTGTTAACAACGGGAAGAGGTTACCTGACCTCTCCTTCTGGTTAAAGAATCCTGACTAGTAGCCAAAGTCACGTTAGCCAGGCAGCTTCGTAAACCCAGAGGAAAAACTTTTATCATAGACCTGAGGCAGCAGATTTTGTGAGAGTATTTGTGTTGCTACAAATATGTGACCTCAACAGACCACAACAAGTCCGCCAAATGAATGAACATAAATATGTACAGGCAGCTGCACGTTGTTGTTCTTAAAACCTTATACTGTGTGTGTGTGTGTGTGTGTGTGTGTGGTGGGTTTTTTTTTTTTATTAATGAAAAAATAAACTCTAAGGCAATGTCTGCTCTCACTTAATTGTTCCTCGTTGTTTGGGTTTGGGGCGTACACTAGCATGTAAGGTGAAATCTAACTAAATTCATGCGGGGTTATTTATCTCTGCTGGACGTGAACGGACATCAACAGATCTTCATCTCCAAAGAACAGTTTGCGGTTTGAGTTGTACTCATTCATTCAGATGCACTTCCATGTGTTTGTATGTGTGCTACAGTTTGTCTATGAGTCTAAACCTGTGAAAGAGGAGATGGCAGCAGAGGTGTATGAAGAAGAAGTGGATTTGCGCCATTCCGCCTCAGGCCTCAACAGCAGCTTCCGCTCGGCGTGGAGCGAGCACAGCGTGGACCCAGATGACTTTAGGGTAAAACTCTTCTCCTCCCAGAAAGAAGCCGTTGATTTGAGCTGGAACAAACTTAATGTGGTTATCTATTATTATTTATGATTAAATATAGATTAACTTTACCAGATCCCAAATGTTCTATATTTAAAAGCATTAGTTAGCAGTATAAATGGTGGAGAGTGTAAATGCATGTCTCTTATCTTGACCTGAATTGTGTTTCCATAAAATGAAAAGTTTTCTGCTTGTTCTCTTACTTTTTAATTGATCGTTTCAATTAATGTGGTGTGAAAAAGTGTTTGCTCACTTCCTGATTTCCTTTTTTGTGTTTGTCACACTAAAATGATTCAGACCATCAAACAAATGTAAATATTAGACAAAAATACTGTGACTCAAGTAAACACAAAATGTAGTTTCTAAATGATGGCGGTTCATATCGGTGGGGTTTCAAACCTACATGTGGAAAAGTCACAACATAAACTGAGTGTGGTGTATTACATCTTATTATGAAAACTGAGCTCAATTTGTCTAACCACACACAGACGTGATTACTGGCACACCTATTGTCAGTCAGAAAAATAAATAAACAGAACCAGCCTGACAAAGTGGAGTAGACCAAAAGATACCCAAAAGCCAGAAAGTTTGGCCGCAATCTACAGAAATTAGGAAACAAATAAAAACAAAGTAATTAAGATCTCTCAGCCTGGAAAATGATTTAAAGCCATTTCTAAAGTTGTGGGAACCCAGTGAACCACAGTAAGAACCATTATCCACAAACAGTGAAAACATGGAACAGAGGTAAACTTTACCATAGTGGCCAGCAGCAGCAACAATTCATCCAAGATGTCACAGAAGACTCCAGAACAACATTTAAAGAACTGCAGACCTCACCTGTCTCAGTTACAGTCAGAGTTCATGACTCTACCATGAGAAGGAGATTGGGCAAAAATGGCCTCCATGAGTTCCAAGATGAGCTGAGCAAAAGGAACAGAAAGGCTCATCTCAGTTGTGTCAGAAAACATTTTAATGATACTGAAGAGTTTAGGGGAAATAATCTGGACTGACGAGACAAACTTCCACATTTTGGAAGGTGTGTCCCATTACATCTGCTGTAAAGGTAACACAGAAAAGGAACACCAAACCTTGGTGTGGTAGTGTGATGGTCTGGGTCTGTTCTGCTGCCTCGGGACCTGGAAGTCTGCCAGAACATCCTGAAGGAGAACATCTGACCATCTGTTCCTGACCTCAAGCTGAAGCTCACTTGGGTTCTGCAGCAAGACAATGGAATAGAATAGAATGGCCTGTATTTGGCCTATATTTCTACCTATAGAATAGTGAGTCAGTGAGGAAATTCAGGTGTATTTGTATGTAATTATCCAAAACACATCAGCAAGTCCACCTCTAAATAGTTTAAAGAAAAATAAAATGAATACTTTGGAGTAGCCTGGTCAAAGTCTTGACCTGAATCAGAATGAGAAGCTATGGCAGGACCTGAAAAGCTGAAAACCCCTTCAATGTGGCTGAATTACAACAGTTCTGTAAAGATGAGTGGAGCCAAAATTCCTCCACAGCCTGGAAAAGACTCATTGCAAGTCATCAAAAATGTGTTGCTGCTAAGCGTGGCCCAACCAGTTAATAGATTTAGGGGGCAATACCTTTTTTGCACAAGGCCATGTAGATTTGGACACCCTTTCCCATCCCCGCTTTACAATAATTGCCTTCAATTAGAAAATGCACTTTGTGTTTACTTGCGTTACCTTTGTTTAATAACATTTAAGTGTGATTAAAATACACAACAAAAAAAAGAAAATCAGGAAGGCGGTCAATGCTTTTTCACAGCATTGTATTATGCTCAATCCCATAGTAATTTATTTGTTTTCTTTATATGCATCAGGATGAACTAAAGAAGTTATATGCCCAGTTAGAAGTGCACAAGACAAAAAGGATGACTGCAAACAATCCTCATCTGTCAAAGAAGCGCAATTCCCGATGTGCACTGGGGAGATCCCTTATCAAACGCATCGCTGAGTTCCCAGAAACTGTGAGTCGACAGTACAGCCGTGAGGAAAGGGATGGATCGTTTCGCAGTAGACGTGGAAGTCACTATGAATCCTTTAGGAGGTCCCCAGATACTATAAGTATCAGTTACAGAAGTTCAATGAAATCTCCATCGCCATCCATGCACAAGTCCCAAAGCGATCATCACTATGTCAGAGAAAGACGCTCATCGTTTCTTGACTCCACGTTAAGGGCCAATTCTGTGAAGAGATCCTCTCAGCGATCTGAGACAGACTCCCTGGATATTCCACCAGGGGTATGTAAGTCAGCCAGTGCTCAGAATTTGACAATTGATACTAATCTGTTGCATCCTGATCACACAAGGCTTCATAAATCCTGGAGCCTAAGCTCCTCTACCACCCATTCTATAGAGAATATACCAAAAATATCCAGAGCGAGCACAATGCGGTCAAGGCAGAGCATTTCCATAAGTGACCAAACAAGGAGTGCTCTCCAGTCTGAGTCATTTGATAAGGCTGAGATTTGTCCTTGGGAAGTGGAGATAGAACAATCAGGGGAAAAGAATCAGAAGCATGTCACATATGCAAGCTCCAAGGATGGTGAAGAAAAGGAGCCACCATCCCCACAAGAACTTGTCTGTCCCTGGGACCATGTCCCATCTGTAGAAAATAGTCTTTCAGGAGAAAAACAACCACAACCTAACAATGTGTCCCCAAAAGCACCAGTTGCTGTGTCTGCAAGTGCGCCAGGCTCTCCAAGGCCAAAGGTGACAAAGGATCAACGTGTCTTTTCCTTCCGTGCCACCACTAATAAATGGCTCTCTGTGAAATCTTTTATGACATCCATGGATAGTATTAAATCCAAGGATGGAAATTTAAATAGAGAGGACTCTGGTTCACAGAAAAGCCAGGGTAGTACTTCTACAACTCCAAGGTCTGGAACATCTAGTAGACGTCCAAGCATAGACAGAAGATCACTTCAGAAAATAAGTATGTCAACAACAGATGGAAAGCCCTGTCTTGTTAAGCAGAATGCAGTTAGGCTGTCTTCTGTGGATTCCTCAGACAGAAGCCCACGGAGGCTTGTGATTGGAAAATCTGCCATTTACCCTAATGATGTTGATGATATGCAAAAAGATGGTAACTATGAACATGCATTTTTATCGAGACAGAGCAGCAAACGGAGCAGTATAAGTTCTTGGGAGACTGCTAGCAGCTCAAGAACTCCTTCAACTCGCAGAAGAAGTAGTAATCGCATTAGACCAGCCTGTAATGTTACTTACACAGATGTCTGTCCTTGGGATGGAGCAGGTTTTTCACAACAAGGAGAAGGACCAAAAAGACAACAGAGCGTCAAAGCAAACATTTGCTCCCAGGATTTGCCGCTATCAGAGCGATCTAATGTTTGTCCATGGGAATCACAAGAGCATGGGAATTTAAGAAGACAAGAAAGTAGTCGAGGTGAAGTGTGTCCTTGGGAATTGCAAGATATTCCTGCAAATGCACAGACTACCCTGTTGAAAGACCCACAGAACCAACCATCTACAAAATGTGTAGAAGACGTGTGCCCTTGGGAGGCTGTGGAAACTCCCCAGATTTCAATAAGGCAAGACAGTGGACATGCTAAAGTTTGTCCCTGGGATGTCCAGGACAATGCTGAAGTTGTATATGAAAACTTAAATCCTTTAGAGAACAAGGCAACACTGACTGTACCTTTTCAACAAGAAGTCATGAAAACTGCCATCTATCCTGGTTCATCCAGAGACGTTAAAAGCAGTGACCAATCACATTATACACTACCCCCAGCCCTAAATCAGAGTGAACAGCTTTCTAAGACATTTGAAAGTTGCCCATGGGATTTCCCTGATCCACCTAAAACTATGGAAGGTGTCTGCCCATGGGAAGGGGGTAGCAAGGAACCTCCAAATCCAGACTCAACATTAGAAATGACAGTTAAGGTAGATATTTGTCCTTGGGAAACTGGACTGCAAGACAAACCTAGCAGGTCAGCAAAAGCTGCTTCCATACAGACTGAAGAGACAGAAAGCACAAGAGTAAATGTGTGTCCCTGGGAAACTGAGCCACCTACAAAAAAGGCGGCTACCAAAACAATGTCTCAAGGGCTAAAACAGCCATCAGATTTCTGTTCCTGGGAAAGTGGGGAACGGAAATCAGGACACCCAGATGTTTGCCCATGGGATACCGAAGAACCAAAAGTTCTCAAAAAGAAATACAGTGCTTTGGTGGATATTTGCCCATGGGAGACTGAAGACACTAAAGTTCCAAAAAAGCAAGACAGCATCAAGGATGATATTTGCCCACTGGAAAAAGAAGAAGTTAGGGTTCTCAAAAAGCAAGACAGTTCTCGAGAAGATGTTTGTCCATGGGAGACAGAAGACCCCAAAATTCTCAAGAAGCAAGACAGTACTCATGCAGATGTTTGTCCATGGGAGACAATAGACACTAAAGACGCAGCAAGCCAAAATGACATTAGAGGAGACGATTGTCCTTCTGATAGCAAAGAACATGGGGAAGATGGACAAAATGACACCAATGGAGCAGGAATATGTTTTGCTTTTGATAGTGATAAAGATGAAGTGTCAGAAATACAAAGGCCACTTTTGGAAGATGAGGCTCCAGAACATGCAAGCACATTGGAAACAGAAGAGTCTAAAGCAAGTTTAGCCTTGAGTCGCCGTGATGCTTTGTGTCCATGGGAGATCGTACAAAGTACATCAGGCTCATTTATGGACAATGCCTCAGATGTCTTCACATGGGAGCCTGAGAACATTCCAGAGGAAGATGAGGAAGATGATGCAGAGTGTGCTGCTGAGGCTCTTGTATTCCCATCTGACTTGTGAGCCAGGGCACACTTTCTCTTTCCCTGGTAAATCAAGGGAAATTAATATTTTTTTGAACATTTTTTCCTGGTATGCTTGTGACAGCAACAGGAACCAGTTTTTAAACATAGATAATAAATCATGAACACAGTCCTTAGAACTGCATCCCTACAGCTGTATTTTTTAAACGATTATTTATGAAAGACAAACCTTAAGGTGGTATTATTACAAGTTTGCCAATCTAGTTAGACCATGATCCTGATTACAAAACCCCTCGTAGAGACTTATTGAGCTGGACATGGTAAGTTGTTCAAACAAGTTTTTTTTCTAAAACAAATTCTGGTTAGTTGTTATATTACTCCTTCATTCAGCTAAAGAAAAAAGAGAGAAAGATGGAAAGACATCTAAGGTCCCATTTATTCCTGCTTTTACCCCCTCTATTTTAAATTGCAAGTTTATTTTGTGTCTTTGTATGTTTTAGATGAGATTTGCTTGTATTGTAAACTCATGGCTGAGGTGATTTCATCAACAATCTAAGCGTTAAGCTGCACTTCTTACAAAAACAGAAACAATACAATGGGTCTACACACAAAAGTCACATTTCAAATAATTAAAAAAAAAAATTTTCTGACAGACCTTTATCACAACAGCCATTTTGACTATAGCATTGGAAAGCATAGCATTGACAAGGCCTACATTACGTTAGCTGTGCATTTTGATAGTTCTGTAAAAATTATAACAAACAGAACTTCTTCCAAGTCATTCCTAATACACCTGTTTTCTCTACTTTTGTGATTCAAAATGGCTGCCATTAAATAGGCTAGGATGAACTGTCATCATGGATGTCAAGCAGTTTTACAAATTTATTTTAAAAACAATGTAATGCCCCTTTATTAGCCGTCTACAGTGCAAGATTTAAGCCCCACCCCCTAAACGTATTGGAATGGGACACTGACTAAAATACAATATATCAAAGTATACCTCATTGTTTTTTCAGAAGTTGACTTCTTTTAAATCACATAATACTTACCTTTCTGCTACATGTTCAAATAAACATTCTTCTAATAATAATTAGTTGTAATTAGCTATTTCATGCCTAAAAGTCACTGATTGTATGGAGGTTAGTGGGCGGGGCTTTCAGCTCCGGATCCAGAAATACATCATGACAGCTCCAGTAACGGAAAGATCATGACTTCACTTTTGAACAACTAGTAGGTGGAGACTCCAAGTCTAGTTTTAATGTAAGTCGATGTGCAAGGCTTAAAACACCCATTAAACACAATAAAACAAAAATCACAAAACCAAAAGGTGTGGCCTGAAGGTTTTGTACCTATTGTACACAATCCAAATTCCAAAATGTAAATACTATTTATAGTAATATTCACTCCCTTTTCTAGCCTACAGGTTCATCCACATAAACCACCACCCAATGAATTTTCTATTCTATAATTGAGTTATTGTGTCCTCCAATCCTAAAACCTGCAGGTCTGATTACTCAGATTTTACAGTCTCTGATACAGCATTACACTTGAAATATGTTGTTGTGACCATACGCCATCGTTTGAATTCCAGTTTTAAGTTATTACAATAACATGAGCATTTTGCATTAGAATAAAGATTTGAAGCATGTTTTCATCATATTTTGGACACTATGAAATGTAACTAACACCACAGAGATTCAGAATCTTTTTCAAGGGAGTCCTGGATTATGACCTATAGAGCACGCTGTGTGTACTGACCTTTGAATACTGAAACTGTTAGATGTTTCTATGTAAAACCAGCTATTTATGAAACTATTTTTTAAACAAAATCATTGACAAATGATAGACTAGTAAAATAAATCTAGCAATTTTGTTGTTAGCTTATGTTAAAATGTTTGACCCAAATGAACATTTCAAATAAGCTTTGAAGCATTCAACTTTCAGATCGAGTCTTTGTTTCTGTTTTTGTAACACAACTTCATGAAAAGTATTTGATTACAGTCGTATTCTTGCAACACTTCTACTAATGTCCTTATTAACAGTTCTGTGATAAAAGTGGAGGTTAAAACACTTTGACTGTTGTGGTGTCGGTCTTCAACAGCTACAGCTTTCAATCCACAGAGAAGCTTCTGTTCAACATCTATTTTGCGTCGGTGTGGCAACAGCGTTTTGTAGGCATTGTTGCATGTTTGTGTTTTTTATATGTAAAAGAAAAAGGTTGGTGGGACACAGTCATAGATTTGCTGGCATGTGCTGTTGTGATGAAAGGAGACAGGATCTTATTTTTGTTTGTTCAGGAAGCCTCATGCAGTTTATTCATTCAGAAATAAAACACTTTCTGTAGATTTGTGCATTTTACTTCTTCAATTGTATCATTAAATGGTCTCATGTGGATAAACAGAATAAACTGATAATCAAATGATCTGACAGTAATATATATAATGTCCTAGAAGACAGGTGGTCCTTCAACCTGAATCTTAGGTGTTTAGGGTTAGGGTTAGTTCCTGGCTAAACACAAACGCTTCAACCAAATGTCCGTCATCATTTGGCCAATGACTCTTGTCCTCCCGCAGAATAATAAACAGGACATTGCCCCCTGGTGGTCTACTTATACCACTGTACTGCTGCAGGTTTTGGGACTTCATAGCCGAGGACGTCCAACTCGTCCCAAGGCTTCAGTGTGGGACCAGGAATGGCGACCGTCTGGAAGAGTGACAGGAACACATTGGTTAAGCTGCACTTAGAAAAAATAACATGCAATAAAAAGGTAACATAAATATAGGAAAAGGGATCGACTCGTTCTGTGGGGCTCTGTTGACTGGAGGTTAAGAAAACTAGTCAGATTGGGGGAGACACTGCTGCAGATCAGTGACGTTTAAAACATCTCTTGCAATAAAAAAGTCATTCTGATGTGTTAGAATGTTATTTACCTGTTCGCAAACCTCTACAATTTTGTATGAGACTGTTTATTTAGTTCCAACCGGACAACATCTGAATCACTACGCTACTGTACGTCCTGCTGCAGCAGCATGGACACCATAAACTAAACAAATGGTCTCGTGCTAAATTGTAGAGGTTTGCAAACAGGTCATATTTGAATGCATCAATATGCCCATTTTGAGTAAGAATTGTTTTTAATACCCAAACCTCAGCTGCTAGTTTGTCACTGATCTGCAGAAGGTCTCTCCTGATTGGACTAGCCATGAACATCGCTCCAGTCAGAAAACTACTTCCTCTTTCGAGTGACTCCACTAGCTTTGAGTGATGTCATC
>SSNR01000161.1:854114-882158 GCA_006937965.1 Callopanchax toddi | reverse complement strand
AGTGTAATACTGAAATTTTACTTGGAAATCTGTTGTTCTGAGGCCCTCATTTGATGATGTTTCACTGCCACCACTATGGTAGATAATGTATCCTGTAACCTTGACACATACTCGTCAACAGAGGGAAATGATTTGTGATTACTGACACTTAGCAGAATGTCAACAGGAAAAATTATTTCTCAATCAAATAAAAGTTTGTTGAGTGTGACAGAAGTTGGCACGAACACGTCAATTGTGAGAGAAAATCCCAGAAAATCACATTTTTAATAAGCCTTCCAATCTCCACTCATTACATGTATTAATTACACATATTGAGCAACAACCTCCATCCCTCAGTCAGAGCATTTTTAAAGGGGTTTAGATTCACCTGAATGTGTGTTTATATTATATACATAAAGTGTGTTGCAATGTGTCTAAGTTGTTTATGCCAGTCTGTATATTTTGGGAATAAGACTTTAAAAAACGGACAAACCACAAAAAAAACAACACTGTCATTTCCACACACGTTCAGCAGCACGTACATTAAAAACGTGATGACGTCAGACGTGTTGAGGTGAACGCTGATTAAGTGAAGTTGTTTGGGCTCTGGGAGAGGAGAGGAGTAGCTGGTTGTGCTGAGAGGGGTTTCCAGTCCATGTTTCTGCTCCTGGGCCGCACGGTTTCGCTGTCATTCGTACATAGAGTCACTAGCTGCTGTTCGTCCACACTATCGAAGCCCGTTTTGGTCAGCTCCGTGCTAATAAAACTTAGCAGAATATTTAGTGTTTCACACTGTACCGTCTTCGGTAGCGCAAGCGGCCAAAACACAGGAACCATGCCCGAAAGAAGGCCCTTTGTACGATTACCAACTGACGTTTTCCCCGTCAACTATGGTTTATGTCTGAAGCCAGACCTGATCGACTTCACTTTCGAGGGCAAGCTGGAGGCATTAGTGGAGGTACGTTCTAACGGGGTGCCAGGCTTCATAATGGAAAAGGTTGTCTGTGCCTGCCAGGCAGGGATTTGTTATGTAATCTGACGAGCTAACGATACTATTTGCTAGCCAATTTAAAAGAATCAGCCACTAGTGGTTGTTGTTGGGGGCGTTAGCTTGTGAGAACATCGGCAATAAGTAGTTTAACCTTTCAGAAGAAATCACACTGACCAAATATAACCAGTGACCGCTACAAAAAAATGTCACGCTGCGTTCATTCTGACCAGCCGCACGCTAAGTTGCTAACACAACAGCGGTAGCAGCAGACTTCTACTCTTAGTCTGGTCAGGAGTCTGAATTCATGTAGCTTAACCCCACTGTCAGCGTCTGGTAATGTGCCCGAGAGGTGTTCGACATATGTCAGCAACATAACCAACTCAAACGTAATATTGTTGCAGTTACTTTGGCTGTTTAACAAGCTAACTCTCGGCTAGGCTAACGCTGACTAGTGTTTGCTAATTCATGGGAACATCGTGTGGCCCCCTCCCACCCCCTGCTTCTAACTCAACTTTTTCTCACGGTCTAATCCCGTTTTTTAAACTGTTTAGATTCACTTTAAATGCAAAGTGTTGACAGTTAAATAGTTAAATAATAAATGTTGAAAATATTGCTGGTCAGATGATTATCGCGGGCATTTACATGCTGCTATAAATTTATACGAAATTTAGTCATAGTAAACTGAACTGACTGACTTGTAAGGTTTGTTGACACATGCCGTCAAAAATAAACTTAAGTGTCCCATCTGGCATAACATTTGGTATTGGGTAATACTAGACTTAAAATCAGTAAGTCAATAGTGTGTAAATGAGACTGTTGTTTAACCCTTAAGTGTCCCTCGAGTCATTAGAGGACAAAAATGTCCACTTCCCAAAACATTTCAGAGTTTGATTTATTTTTAGCTTTTTTGTGGCATGAATCAGTTCTCTGCTCAAAACTACCACACATTTAGTAATTTGGATGATTTTAACTCCTAAAATGCTTGTTTGTTTACCTAATGTGTCTGTTATTGTTTATTTAAAAACAAGTCTTTTTATTATCAGACATAGACACGTCCAAGAAAATCAAATACCATATTAACTCTGATGTGTTGGTTTTTTTTTTTTTGTTTTTCGCATTACATCAGTTTTAAAATTTACTACCTTCTTGAGTCATTAGAGAAAAAAAATGTCCACTTGCAAAAAATGATTTAAAAATGTTTGATTATTTTCCCATTTTTTTGGAATTTTAACCATTTAAATACCAGTTTGATTACATGATTCTTTTTTTTTTTTTAATGAAAAAAACACATACACACAATTTGGTATTCACCATAACATTTCTTGAAATCTTTCATGAACTCACTAATTGTTTTTGTTTTCGCTTAAATGAGAAAATGGGGCTATGTTTTTGTTTACTTGTCCTGCTGGTTCATGTAGATTTCAATAAAACATTCAGAAGATCTGATGATGATCTTATACAAGTGAACATAAAAAAATGACTATTTTTACAGTTTTTTCTTAAAAAACAAAACCTGAACATTACATAATGCATGATTATTTTTTGTAATTTATATGAGATTAAAAACTGATCTTAATGGAACTTGTCCTCTAGTGACTTAAATGGGTAGTAAATTGAGAAGCAGGTGCAGTGCGAAAACTAATGCATCAAAGTTGATATTCTTATATTTCTTAATGTATCCAACACTAATTAAAAATAACATCTTCCAACCACCTAAAATATTTTTTATGGTAAATACAATTTTTCTGTGTGTCTCAAATCTTTTGATTTAAAAAATTACTGTCATGTTAACCAACTGGCATTTAAATGGTTAAAATCCTCCTGATACGAATTTAATATTTGGTTGGTTTGATCAGGACTGAAGATGATCAAAAGATTCAACCCCAAAAAGTAGAAGAGATTTTAATCAGAAATTTCTTTTTACCTGCTTTTGGAAGTAGACTTTACTGACTCGAGCAGGGATTTTTTTCCCGCACTATGTTCCAGTGGTCTATTTAAAATAATAAAGTTTCAATTTCAAAATTCGTCAGGACTTTTTTATTTTTTTACAAAAATTTTCACGTGCACAAACATAGCCAACATGATGGACAGATGAAGAGGTAAAATTAGCAGAAATTGATAAAAATGTCCATGATGATGCATCAGGGTTAGGCACCTGCAGACACCTGTGTCTGCTTGTAAACACACCTTTACGGTTGTAAACGCACCTTTTACTATCAATAACAGAGAACATAAGACCCAACACTTCACCTTCAAGATTATTTTCCTAGTGTACTTGACACAGCACAGTTGAAGGTGTTTCAGTATGCATCAGGTAAAACGATCCTAAAATGATTCACTATTCAGTTGATATTATGTTCAATATTTTTAAAAACAGATTATAGGAACATTTAGTTTTTCAGCTGAAAAATTTTGCTTTTTTAAAATTTTGTTTTGCAAAACTGAACTATTATTTTTAAGTAAAATCTTCACTCTTTTCTTTTTATGTTTATTAATTTTTTATGACCATGTACTTTAAACCAATCAGCACCAAAACTTTAATGACTGATTATCAGTGGCGCTAATAAACATGAAATGCCATTTAGCACATGGGGAGAAGTCTGAGATTAAAATAAAGTACTGGAAGGATATGTTATTTTGTCAGGCAGCAGTTGCAAAATCTTTTTTACATTTCATAAGTCTTTTAATTTGACACCTACTGAAGGTTTGTTTTGGGTCATTTTGAAGGGTTAGGGTTCTGTCAGTTATCTACAGTAAGGGCCACACCCACTGGTGACGTCACTCAAAGTGAGCAAAGTCTTTAGAAACAGGAAGTAATCCTCTTACAGGAGCAATGGCTAGTCGGGTCAGGAGAGACACTGCTGCAGACTGGTGGCAAATTAGTAGCTAATTTTGGGCTATTTAAAGCAGGTTTTGTTCAAAGAAGTCATACCGATGCATTATAATGTTATATTACTTGGTTGTAAACTTCTATAATTTTGCATGAGACTGTTTTAGTTTGTGACAATCAAACAATGCCTGAATTACTATTACTGTAAGTGCTGCAGCAACATAAACACCATAATCTAAACAAATGGTCTCATGCTAAATTGTAGAGGTAATATAGTAGAGGTAATATAGCATTCGAATGCATCAGTGTGGCTTTTTCTGAACATGAATTATTAGTAATTTGCCACCAATCTGCAGCAGTGTCTCTCCTGATCTGACTAGCCATGAGTATCACTCCAGTTGGAAAACTACTTCCTGTTTCTTGAGGCTTCGCCCTCTTTGAGTGATAAGATGAGATAAGAAGAACTTTATTGTCCCGAAGGAAATTGTTTTGTCATGAACATGCTCACTGCAACAGTAAAAACATAAAACTTAAAATAGTAGAATCATTACAAAGAAGCAAAACAAAACATTAGGTAAAAACGGAACAAATTCTGGCCAATAGATATGATCAGAAGTCAGCATGAAGTAAGGCATGTGAAAAGACAATATACAGATAGAGTCATTTATGGCAGGAGAAGGAGTTATATAGTCCTATAGCAACAGGCAGAAAGGATTTCCTGTGCCGTTCTGATAGGTATGGTCCCCAACTGTAGATAAATAACTGATGGAACGCAACTTCAAAATGACTCCAAATATCCCTTTAAGGGGTGGAAATTTATCATCAGGTTTTATTTTTTATTAATTCATTTCTAAGGGTTCAATCAAAATCATTTTAAATACCTGAGCAGTGTATGAAAGCAGCCTTAAAGTAAACCCTTTTGTGAGGTAAAAAAATATCAATGACAAATCATTGTCTTTGTCCTTTTGTTTATCAGTAGACAAGCTGCATCAGGTCTGAATGAGTTAACATGTGTTCTGAAAAGACTCTGTCATGTTTTATAATTACAGCTTCTGTTACAAATTGCAGCCTCAGATTATCACCGATGACAGCAGCATCATACCCCTGTTCCACAAACTGTCAATGTCACTGTTATTGCGAGCTCTGAAAACTGTTCGACACCCAAGTCTGCCACTGTGTTGGCACTTTGGCAGCTATGTTCACTGGTTTCACATCACAGATTAGAATCCCTCGGTTTTTACTTTTCATTGTTTCTTGTGCTGACTAGCTGTACCATGAAGAGAGATTTGTAGCTAAGCCAACTATGTTGAGTTGAAAGTCGGAGTTCTCAGGACCACAAAGGAGGATCTCTAGATCACCATGGTAACGGAGACATTACTCATAACCTACTTGTGAGCAGGTTATGAGTTAAGTTTGGACTTAACTGTCTGAAAAGCAGATTTTTTTTCATTTATTAAATGATTTTCAAGTAGAATAATCAGACCGAAACTACATTTAGATGTCTGTTCTGTCAGATTTGTGGAACATTTTAAATAAACGTCAGATATTCAAACAAGACACTCCATCGTCATCTAATAGCCATTCGTTATAAATGAAACTGGAGACATTTTTTGCGTTTCATCCAGATTTTACTAAGAAGTCCATTGAGCTGTTGATATCAGATTTATTTCATTAGAGCTGCTGAACATCAGAGTAGATCAGATATTCATTTAATTTGCTCAGTGATGTGATTTATGGGACCAAATCAAAGAGAAATAAACTCTCAGGTGGTTCTGACCCGACCTAAACATCAGCTGGTATTAAGTCACTGATTCACTAAAACTTTGGCTCCAACTGGGAATGCTGGTTTTCCTGTCAGGGTTTTAATATCCTCCCCTCTCCATTAGTCCAGCCTGCTGGTCTTTATGAACGAAGTTTCAAGGCGAGCTGAGTTTTCCCTTGTAACTTTATTAGTTCCATTTGTGAGTTTTGAAAAGAAAATACATAAAATGATGCCGCCTTTTGTGAACGCATTTTGAAATTCAAGCTAAAAACCTAAATCAACATATTAACATGTGAACACTGTCTTGGGTGTGTAATCTCATAGTGAAGTTTTGGTTTTGTCAAGCCCGACTAAAGGAAAAAACTTGTTTCCAGACCATGAAGGTTTGAAGATGTTCACTCATTCCTGTCTCTGGCAGGTTAGGGGTAGTTTGGATTTTTGTAGCTTTCACTTATTATAATCAATTCAAACTACATTTTAACGTTGTGTTCTCTTTTGCTGGTTTTGACATTGGTTTCAAACAGGACAAATTAGAATTTTAAAGATTGACACAAGGGTTTTCTAACTACAACTTCAGCTTTTTGTGTCAATATTTACAGGTTACACAAGCTACAAACCAGATTGTGATGAACTGTGCTGACATCGACATCATCACAGCTTCCTTCGCACCACAAGGAGGAGATGGTAAGGATTGGGCTTTAAAGGGATGTTTGAGTCATTCTGGAGTGGCGTTCTATCTTTTATTTATCTACAATAAGGACCACACCCACAGGTGACATCACCTAAAGCAAGCAGAGTCTCTTGAAACAAGTTTTTCCTCTAACTGAAGAAATACTCATGGCTAGTCAGATTAGGAGAGATGCTGCTGAGTGACTGATTTTCTGGTATTTAAAACAACTCTTGTTCAAAAAAGTCCTACTGGTGTGTTAGAACCTGTTTGTAAACCTCTCCAGTTTGGCGTCAGACCCTTTGTTTAGTTTGTTTCCATTGAACAATGTCCGAATTACTATGCTATTGTACGTGCCGCTTCAGCAGCAAAAGATAAGATAAGATAGATAAAATATGCTTTATTAGCACTATAAACACGATGCAGTGAGATTGCAGGTACCCTTCACATAAAAATTCCTGGCGGTTTACCATTAAAATCCCCACACGGTTTCACATAAAAAATAATAACGTACTGTTATTTGTGCAAAGTTTGTCAAGTAGTGAGCTGCATTGTGCTGCAGCTATTAAGTTTTTTTTAGAGTGTGTATAGCACATGGGTAAAAGCTCTGTAAGAATCTGCTTGAGTGTAATTTTGATGACCTGTAGTGCCTGCCTGAGGGCAAAAGGTCAGAGAAGGAGTGGCCAGGATTGGAGCTCTGGAGAGGTATCGGTAATCAATGTCCTCCAGAGAAGGGAGAGGGCAGCTTCTGTGCCAGCTGTCTGACCCTCTGTAGGGCTTTCCAGTTGGCTGCAGTGCATCCATGAATTGACGCCATTTGTCAGGATGCACTCTGTGGCAGAGCTAGAGAAGACAGCTTGATGAACAAGTTGGACTTTTTAAGGACGTGCAGAAAGCGCAAGCACTGCTGTGCCTTCAGCACGACAGCCATGGTGTTGGTAGACCTGATAGGTTGTCTGAGATGTGGGCCCCTAGAAATGTAAAGCTGTGGACGATTTCTACATAAGCCTCGTTTCCACTATTGGAACTTCGGGGTAATTTCTGTGAGGGGGGAAAGTGACCGGGACATTCCTGTGGCTCGGTCCTCTCAGCTGTTGTGTCTCCATTACAGCCCCCACCTTTCAGGAACTTTTGTAAGACGTCAGCATCGACGTCACTGACGAGCATAAAGGCGCGAACAGACAAGGAAGCGGAGAATAATAAATAAATAAACAATGGACGAAGAAGCGATGGTTGCGGCGTATTTTGCTGTTTTTATCCATAGTGATGGAGTGCTGAACAGAAGGATGAGTATACTTGATGACGAACTAATCCAACCTCGAAGACACGGTCATTTTGCAAGCTCCGACAACAACACACAGGTCATTTATCTCGGCGCCGTCTGTTTTCATGATTTTCCTTCATCCCACAACCAATCAGCACGAGTTAACCACATTTCCCACTCCGGGAATCTCTCGGGCCGAACCGAGTACCTGGCCCTGATCAGGGACTCCGTTAGTCCCTGAAATGGCCCTGAAGACGGCCCTCTCGAAATTCCCCGCATAATGGAAACGGTCGCGCGCCTCAAAGTTCCGGTAAAATTACCCCGAAGTTCCTACAGTGGAAACGGGCCTATTGACACCGTTGGTGAGGATTGGCGGGTGATCAGCTGAAGCCCAGTATTACAGCTCTAGTTTTGTTAGTGTCGACAGACCGGTTGTTAACAGAGCACCACTGGGTCAGTCTCTTGACCCCGTCTATATACAGATTCATCCCCTCTTGAGATGAGGCCAATCGCTGTAGTGTCATCTGCAAACCTAATTATGGAGATGTGAGTGGGTTGGCAGTCATGAGTCAGTACACAAGTGGGCTCAGCACACAGCCCTGTAGAGAGCCACTGCTGAGGGTGATGGCAGAAGACTGAAACACCATGAACTAAACAAATGGTCTCAGTTGTGGAGGTTTGCAAACAGGTAACATAACAATCTAATGTATCAGAGTTTTTGAGCAAGAGTTGATTTAAATACCTGAAAATCAGTCAACAATCTGTCACTGCTGCAGTGTCTCTCCTGACCTGGCCATTTCTTTGGTTAGAAGACTACTTCCTGTTTCTAGAAACTGCCCACTTTGAGTGATGTCACCAGTGGGTGTGGTCCTTACTGTAGACAAATAACTGATGGAACAACACCCCAAAATCCCTTTAAATGTTTTATTTTTCTCATCTAAAGCATGTCAACGTCATGACTAAAACGTGACCTTTTTCATTTTCATCTGATTGACTTTTCTGCTTTTTAAAAAAGAAATCAACGCAACTGGATTCAACTATCAAAATGAGGATGAGAAAGTCACCTTATCGTTTCCTAGTGCTCTACAGAAAGGTGGGAAAGAAATTTACTAGTCTCTTCTGTTGGTTGTTCCTGCTCTTAAAACAAAATACCATTGAAGTTTGTTGTTGAACAATAGCAGAGTTTCCCCTCTTGGGTCATGGCTAAACAAACATGTCTGCTCTTTCTGTGCACACCCCCACAGGCTCTGGCACGTTGAAGATTGACTTTGTTGGAGAGCTGAATGACAAAATGAAAGGATTTTATAGAAGTAAATATACAACTCCTGCTGGGGAGGTCCGGTATGCTGCTGTCACACAGTTTGAGGTGAGTGACTCTTAAAAAAAAAAAAACCCCTCCAGGACTTGATTTATGTCTGTGTCAACATACCTGCGAACCCAGTGTAATTTAGCCTACACTCATTTAGAACAAACATGCAGCGCACCCATATCTGTTATCATCTAGGGTTGGGCAATTGGACAAATTTATTGACCATCAAGGATGGGCTGAGCGCTTCGCCGGTCATTTTTTAAGAGCGATTTTTATGTATTATTTTAGTGTGCCTTTAAAGGTGATATAGGTCATTTTCAAACAAGCTAGGTATCACTAGCTATTTTACACAAGCACGTCTCAGAACTCTCACCCCTCCCGTCGGGTATAATCCTCATGCTGCACTTCCCCCGGACATGGGACCGCGCATTGCCACAGAAACAATAGAGCGCAAAACACCAGCTGTTGAAACACTATGCTAATGTTCACCCAGATTTTTCCTCTTTCTACGTCTTGCAAATTGTGAGAAAATAAGCAAATCTTTACCTGGAAACATAATGAATTACTACATATTACTCTATTGTGGGACGTTTTTATCTGGCTGGGTCACATGGGGCATGATTGCAAACGAAATGTAACACTCCGTCATCTGTTTAAACACATTGTCTTCGCTATGTCTTGGTTTGTTTGCAGTTTGGTCTCCAACACCTCCCAAAGTTGTCTCTCACTTCTGATTCACAGAAACTAATGTTAGGAATTACTGTCACCACTGAGGTGAGCAGTAAAGCTCAGTGACAGCCTGTAAAGCTGTCTATATCAAAAGCAGGTATGCTTGAAACTAAATGGTATGTTCTGTTGTCGGATTGTTTTTAATTTCCATGTGTGTTGTGACTGTTTAAAGTGCTTACACTAGTAGTTGAAACTGAAGGCACGTGCAGCACAAAGGCACAAGTTCAGCATGGCAGTTGTTGAAACTGAAGTAATGGCATTTACTGCCTCAGAGATATTCCAAGTGCCTGACTTGGGTATGCATGTAAAAAGCAAGCGTGTAAAGTAAGAAGGCAGGTTGAGGGTTCCAGTTCCTCTGATTCTTTACATATTTGTTGGGTTTCTGTTTGAGCTGGTTTTCTTAGGTTTGGGAAAAACGTATGATGAGGGTTTCAGATCCTTCACATCAATAAATAATTGTTTCTTCAAGAAGAAGTTGGAATCTTTATACACCTTACTATTCAATATAATTACAATTCAGAGAGTGATTCTAAAATGATGATTGGTGCACACACCCATGCTCTCCATCATGACCAGCACCTTCCATTTGTTTGACTTCTTTGTGTTTTTAAAGCAAGAAATCAGAAAATTGAGTAAAGCAGTTACTTTAAAGTATTTGCAATGACCCAAAATCAATGTACTTCTGTCATACTTCATCAATAAAGCAAAGCAATGAACAGAATAATCCTGCCATTAAAAAACAGTTTGTTGTACTGAAATCACAGCTTTTACAGAAAATGATACTCATGAACTTAATCTTATTTTGAATAAAGTTAAAAGGATATTTGTGTCGCTCTGAAGTGGTGTTCTAAAAGTTATTTATATCAGTAAGGGCCAAACCACTGGTGACATCACTCAAAGTGGGCGGAGCATCCAGAAAAGGGAAGTAGTCCTCTGACTGGAGCAGTACTCGTAGCTAGTCAGATCAGGAGAGACACTGCTGCTGAACAGTGACTGCTCAAAAGAACAACAATGACTGCTCCTATGCATTCTGGGATACATCTTACTGCCAACCCTGCACATGTCCAGTAGAACAGTGTAGAGGGGTATGCTAAGGTGTAGCTCACTCATGGCCATGGTTTCCACTTTGTTGTTCTTTCAAAATAAAAGTACAGTGATAGAAACATGAGATTGCATCAATACATTTTTGATTGGTGTTGACCACCAGCTAGTGGTCGTGTTGGCATAGAGTTCCTACAAAGTGTGGTGACAGTTGTACTGATTATTCAAATGTGTATATTTTAATGATTATTTGAAGCTCGTCCATAACAACAACCAACAGAGATGCACTGAAGAGCCTGTTTTAACGGTTCTGATCACTTTGTGTCCTTCTCCTCTTTGTGCCACTCCAGGCCACAGATGCCCGCAGAGCTTTTCCCTGCTGGGATGAGCCAGCGATCAAAGCCACCTTTGACATCGCTCTGATAGTTCCCAAGGACCGGGTAGCCTTGTCAAATATGGTATGTGTCACATGTTCACTCACAATTGTGAGATTTTACATTACCTCAGCCACATGCTGCCAAGTTTCTTTGCGTGTGTGTGTGTGTGTGTGTGTGTGTGTGTGTGTGTGTGTGTGCTGTCTTTGTTGTTCCCTCTCTTCTCTCTACATAGCTTACATAATAGAGGACAGAGAGTCACTGCACTTTTTACCTCTGGCTAATATTTCATTCATCTTCATGTGAAACATAACTGTAGAGTCTAGGGTTGTCTTCTAGGCTGTGACCGATGCAATACGTGTCTCACTACCCTGTCAGTGATCTGATTCATTAGAGATACACGATCAGTTAAAACCAAAACAATTCAGATTGTAATCACAAAATGATTCAATGTAATGCAGAGTCATCACATTGAGATTTACTGCAAAACTGAATTGTGTGCAGCTGTGCGTACGCTGTTTTGTCGGTTTGAAAATTACCTTGCGTAAGTAAATGCTGGGCTTAAGTAGACTTTAAAGGAATACTCCACCAGAATGTTTTTGTTTTTTTTTTGTCTATTGCAATATTCCTCAGTTAGAGAAGTGGGCAAAAACAATCTGTAACCAGCCCAGCCGTTTTCCTGATCCAGCAGTACTCCTTTAGCTTTAGCTTAGCATAAAACACTGTAAGTGAATGGTAATAACTATCATTGTGAGAAAAAAAGTCCTTAAAACTCACTCAGTAGTGATACTAATGATACTAATTCTGCCTACTGACCTCACTAAACATATCGACTGCAAGTGAAATAAAAAAAGTAACACGAAGGAATAACGGGTACTATTTTAGACTCTGGACTACTTTATGACAAAAAACAGCTGTAAGCCTCCGCTGAATGGCGCAAGGACATGACGCAGCGACCCCAAGGAGACCTACTTGTCCTTGCGCCGTTCAGCGGAGGCTTACAGCTGTTCTTTATCATAAAGTAGTCCAGAGTCTAAAATAGTACCTGTAATTCCTTCATGTTACTTTTTATTTTCACTTACAGTCGATATGTTTACTGAGGTCACTCGGCAGAATTAGTATCATTAGTATCACTACTGAGTGAGTTTTAAGGACTTTTTTCTCACAATGCTAGTTGTTACCATTCACTTACAGTGTTTTACGCTAAGCTAATGCTAAAGGAGTATGGCCAGATCAGGAAAACAGCTGGGCTGTTGTTTACAAATTGTTTTTGCCCACTGATCTAACTATGAGGAATATGGCTACAGACAAAAACAATCATTTTCTGGTGGAGTATCCCTTTAAGTAAAGTGTCTATGGAAAGTTTTATAAATGAGGCCCCAGGTCAGACTGTATGAATGTTTTCTTAAAATTATTTTTTAATTGCAAAAACCAACAATAAACATATGACCTATACAGCTTTATTTAGTTATTTGTTTATGATCTAGTAGAATCTTCCTACCTGTAGACAACATTCTGAATGATCTAGGTTTAGAGAACTTCATATAAAGAAGGTACCTCGGTGAAGAGATCATTCCTGTCATCTTAAACATTTTAAGCTCAAAACTTTTCTAGCAGGTTTTGCAAACACTCTTTATTTTCACAAGTCACTTATCAAATCAAATCAAACTTTATTTATATAGCACCTTTCATGCCACAGCGAGCAACACAAAGTGCTTGATAGATTAAAATGACCCATACAACCCACATTCCCTCCCTTTCCCACACATAGAACAATTATGACACTCTCTCCTCCCAGTCCACAACCCATTCCCAGGCACACATACACCCACACATACACATAAAAACCACAGTAAACACTATGTTGAGCTCAGATGGCTCCAGTAATGAGCAACACGCCATCAAGTGGGCCCTCTGCCTCGTCAGCTGTAGAACCAGGTCTGCAGCCACACACCAACCAAGGGCACCCGGGGATGGAGGGTGGCAACCCCCGCCACTGCCCGGGCCCTACCGGGGAGCGCCGCCACCGCCGACCACCAGTCCCAAGGCAGAGGGCTCCACAGAGGAAACACTGGAGGATTAAAATGCGTAGCATATAAAATAACGAGAACTTATATGAATAGTGAAATGACCAATAAAATGTGAATAAAAAGCTAAATAAATAATAATCAGTTAAAAGCTAATCTAAAAAACTTCTACACGTTTCAACTAAACATTGTTTATATGGTTTCTTCATATTGACCCACTGCACTGTTTTTTCTCTAGAATGTCATTGATCGAAAGCCATACCCAGATGATGAAAACCTCGTAGAAGTAAAGTTTGCCACCACGCCCATCATGTCCACGTACCTTGTAGCTTTTGTCATTGGTGAATATGACTATGTGGAGAGCCAGTCGTCGGACGGTGTAATGGTACGCGTTTACACGCCAGTTGGGAAGGCAGAACAGGGGAAGTTTGCATTGGAGGTGAGTGTGTTGGTCCACATTTTTCTACTTCACCTAAATCATGAACCAAGCAAAACTGTCTTTTTACTCATTAAATGGACGTTATTGGACCTCCCTCTGTTTTGCTGTACAGACTTTGACCTAATGCAGACCCTGAAGCTGTTTTTTTAAATGCAGGTTGCAACAAAGACCTTACCTTTCTACAAAGACTACTTCAATGTTCCTTATCCGTTGCCTAAAATTGATCTCATAGCTATTGCTGATTTTGCTGCTGGTGAGTAACTCCATTAATTTGACACATTAATAATTGTAGGATTGAAAGTCTTAGAGTAAAAACCATTTTTCTCATTTAGGTGCCATGGAAAACTGGGGCCTTGTAACCTACAGGTAAGCTTGAGTTGTTGATTTATAAAAAAAAAAAAAAAAAAAAAAAAAAAAAAAAAAAAAAAAAAAAAAAAAAAAGGACACAAACAGTAAACATGAACAACTTTATTCACTAACTTTATTAAGTGTGAAGTGTCTTACTGTAAAATGAATGATGCAGTAACACAGACAGTAACTGTGTTTAAATAAAAAAAGATTCTTGTACAGTTATGGTATGTTTGCAATAAAATGAAAACTGTTCTGACTATTCAACAGTCAATCAGCTGGTGACCCAAATAGCTCGACTGGTATGACTGGTGACCAGCTGATCTCAAACTTAAAAGTCTGATCTGTAGTTAAGCAGCTATCAGAAATTCAGCCTTTTTCCTGGCACTTGAATACATTAAATAGATATTTGAGTTATTTTGAAGTGTCATTTCATCAGTTATTTATCTACAGAGCAGAGGTCACTAACGGGTGAATCACTGAACCCAGAGCCGGTTCTCTCCGGACCGCGCATCAAATCCAGGTCCCAGTTCTCGGTCCAGGGGAGGGGGAGTGTCCAGGGAGGCTCGTGAGCGTTAATGAGGAGCTACCGCGGTTTCGCTACGCGCTTGGCTCATAGAATATGCTGCCACTTCAGCCAGGATGTGATTCTTATAAAGCAACAGGCTCCATTTATCCACTGTCCCTAAACACCTTCATAAAGATTTTCTTTCAACAACCTAACAACTCATACTAACATTAACGAAACGTCAACAAGAGAAACCTGCTGTTTACAGATAACGTGTTCACTAACATTGCGACTGTTTTTCAGGGAGACTGCACTGCTAATCGACCCCAAGAATTCCTGCTCGTCGTCCAAGCAGTGGGTGGCGTTAGTGGTCGGACATGAACTTGCCCACCAGTGGTTTGGAAACTTGGTTACCATGGTAATAGTCCACAACGCTGACTAGCTGTTTGTTAAAAGACAATTTCATTATACATTCACATATGAAAAGCTTGTTTTGGTTGCATGTTTTCTAACTAAGATCTAAGTGATTTGATTTCATTGCACTTATATTCAGCTGAAGATGTTACTACTACATGTGCCCAGGGCCTAAAATTATTAGATGGCTGCACAGACATAATGGAAGTTTTTACTCGATGACTTTATTAAAGACAAAAAAAACATTTTATGTGGAACTCAACCCTTCTGTGACTCAGTCAGTGAGGAGGAGGAGACACTCGGAGTCAATGGTGTGTTATAAATCTGTGTTTTTGTACACAGGAATGGTGGACCCATCTGTGGCTTAATGAGGGGTTTGCATCCTGGATTGAGTATCTTTGTGTTGACCACTGCTTCCCAGAATATGACATCTGGACCCAGTTTGTCTCGGCAGACTACACCCGAGCTCTCGACCTGGATGCTCTGGACAGCAGTCATCCCATAGAGGTGAGACAGGCAGGAACCAATACTCTGAATGCTGTAGTGTGTGAAAGGTCATTACCATATGGGGTCTTATCGTAAAAGCTTCCATCAGATTCAGACTAACATTTTGGCTGGATGTTGTCTGCTGCAGGTGAATGTGGGCCATCCATCAGAGGTAGATGAAATTTTTGATGCAATCTCCTACAGCAAAGGGGCGTCTGTGATCCGCATGCTGCACAACTACATAGGAGACGAGGTTGGTGGTCTAACTGGCACTGACCGTTGTTTCTGTATTCACATTCCGTCTAATTTCACCTCCTGCTGTGTCTGTGCAGGACTTTAGGAAAGGAATGAATGCTTACCTTTTAAAGTTCCAACATAAAAATGCATCAACAGGTGAACTATTCACAAAACATTGTTTTGTTTTTTTTCTTGTTGAAGCTGGTGAGCAGATTAATTTTAAGGTTGTCCTTCAGATTAATCTCTTTGGTCCTGCCGGTTTATGGGCCTTTCTCCTGACTGTCGTGTGTTTGGTACAGAGGACCTGTGGGACTGTCTGGAGCAGGCCAGTGGGAAACCCATCGCTGCAGTGATGGGCTCATGGACCAAGCAAATGGGCTTCCCAATAATAGTAGTTGACCAGGAGCAGGTGAGCTCTCCGGTCTCCCATAACAGAGTGCTATAGTCTGTGTCATTTTGTGAAATAGTTTTTAACCAAACACAACAGGTACCTGTAGAAATCACAGTAGTCTGTTTAATTAAATAAGAGTCACTTAACCGTCATTTAGGATTTGTTTTTGAAGGATTAACCGGTTGATGAACTTCAATAGGTGCAGGTTGCTTAAATTCTGGTTCTGTTAAATGGTTGCAATTTTTTATTCTGTTGATCCTCCTGTCCTGAACCTGATGTCTTTTACAGCAAGGTGATGACCGCATCCTCAAGATATCTCAGAAAAAGTTCTGTGCCAGTGGACCACATGATGGTGAGCGTTCATTTTATTGAGCTCTCAGTTACACAGGCCAAAATATAACATCTCTGAACTTTATAAAGGACTGTAAAACTGTGCACGTGGATCCCTGCTGAAACCATCCACGTGCACAGCTGTCAGTGACACATCATCTTTCTGTGATGGTTTGTTTCTGACTCATTTGTGTGTCTTTGTAACAGGTGAGAATTGTCCGAATTGGATGGTCCCTATTAGTATTTGTACTAGCGATGACCCAAAATGCACCAAACTCAAGTTACTGCTGGACAAACCAGAGGTCACTCTAACTGTGAGTGGCATTGGCCCAGACCAGTGGATCAAGGTGAGATTTTGTGCTGCTTCTCATGTTTTTGTACAAGCGACATATCATGAGGACAAAAATCTGTCCTCTATCTAACCTGTGATGAACTCCTGCTTGAATAAGGCATAGTGATGCATTAGAACGCTATATTACCTGTTTGTAAACCTCTACAGTTTAGTACGAGACTGGTTAGTTTGTTTCAACCAAACAACATCTGGATTACTCTGCTACTGTACGTCCTGCTGCAGCCAAAGCATTAAGACCATAAACTAAACAAACGGGTATTAATTTAGCATTCTACTGCATCAGTATGACTTTTTGGAGCAAAAGTTATTTTAAATTCCTTAAAACTCTCGTCACCAATCTGCAGTAGCGTGTCTCCTGATCTGAAGTAAAGAAGATGAAATAGTTGTTTTTCTGTCTACAGATTAACCCAGGGACTGTGGGCTTCTATCGTATCCAGTACAGCTCATCTATGCTGGAGAGTGTGCTGCCAGGAATCAGAGACCTCAGTCTGCAGCCAGTGGACCGACTTGGCCTGCAGAACGACCTCTTCTCCCTCGTAAGTCTCACTAACATACACATCCACACAAAACAGGGCGAGAAAGGGCTGTGAAGTGATGCTATATCCATCCATATGGGTTGTCTGCATGTTCACCTCTGTGCTTAAAAGCTGCTGTACTCATCCTTCAATGCAGCCTGTAGTTTTAAAGTAGATGCATTCCTGATTTACTTAAATGTAGCTTAAGAAGCTAATTCTAGGTTCTTGACCTGCTCTTTCTGAAACCATGAGGTTGATTTATGAAACATAAAAACATAAATTTTCTTTCTAAGCTGACCTAAATTGACCCTTAAGATTCTTATGGAAAAAGAGGTTCTGATTGTTTTGTGCTTTCAGTCTCGTGCAGGAATGATCAGCACAGTGGAAGTGCTGAAGCTGATGGAGGCGTTTGTTAATGAGCCCAACTACACTGTGTGGAGTGACCTCAGCTGCAATCTGGGAGTGTTGTCTTCACTGCTGTCCCACACCGACTTCCACGAGGAGATCCAGGAGTTCATCCGGGATCTCTTCACCCCCATTGGTCTCAAGCTGGGCTGGGACAGCAAGCCAGGAGAGGGTGAGGAAGAACAGGATGATGGTCATCACAGCTCTTATCTTCAGAACTACATAGGATTTTTCTGTATTTTTGCATGTTTTTATTGAAGCTGTTTACCAAATTAAGTTGTATAGACTGATCTGAAGCTCAAAACTCCAGTAAAATTTTTAAGTTCATAAACTCACCATTGTACTCACTAATTTGTGCAAAGGGATGTGAACGTTTTTTTAATTCCAAATTCATAATTTTCAAGATGGTCAGAATCTTTTTTAACATATTCAGTGTTTTGTAGTTCTCTAAAAATATAAATCGGGATCTAAGTGCATTTGTGTACTTATCACACTCTGAAATGACAAAACTATTGGAATGAAATGGATTAAGACATCTCCTTTTGAGGATATTGTGTTAAAGCTCCTTTTAATTTCTCCCTCTTTCTTAAGTGAACATAAAAAAGCTGTAAAATCTAAACATTGTTCTGTTAAAAAATGAAAAATTATTAAATAACCATAAAAAATGTTATGCATCTGGCAATTTATGTTTTAAAATATTTGTTTGAACTGTAGGCCACCTGGATGCCCTCTTGAGAGGTCTGGTTCTGGGCAAACTGGGCAAGGCAGGACACAAACCCACACTGGAGGAGGCCAGACGGAGATTCAAGGAGCATGTGGAAGGCAAACAGGTCCTGCCTGCAGATCTCAGGAGCCCGGTAGGTGAACCGTGCTTTCAAGCACTCCTGTACGCTTAATATTTGGTGAGGGCTCATATTTCCTCTGTTTGCTTTGAATACATGCATCAAAATCTGTAAAATACGTCCTTAAAGGGATGTTTAGGTCATTCTGAAGTGTCGTTCTCTCAGTTATTTATCTACAGTAAGGACCACACCCACTAGTGACATCATTCAAAGTGGGTGGGGTCTCTAGAAACAGGAAGTAGTCCTCTGTCCAGAGCAATACTCATGGCTAGTCAGATCAGGAGAGACGCTGCTGCAGATCGGTGGAACATTAGTAGCTAATTTTCTGATATTTAAAACAAAGTCACATCAATGCATTGGAACACTATATTACCTGTTTATAATCCTCTACAATTTAGCATTAACCAAACTGTCTGAATTACTATATTGATGTACTACTGCAGCATAAACACCAAAACTAAACAGTGGTTATGGTTTTTATTGTCGATAAATATCTGATAGAATGTCGCTTGAAATGGCTGAAATGGCCCTTTTTAAAGGGACAGTTCAGATCTTTCTAAAGTGGACTTCAGTTTTGAGTTTATAACTATTAATCAATGCCTACCTGTTGTAGAATGAATGACCTCAGTCAGGAGAAACACAGATTAGTTCAGACCAGACAGATGAGCTAACAGCTAGTCTGAGTGGAGCCAGCTCTAAAGTCTATTTCAGCATTTTAAAATGACTAATTGCTAAAATGACCTAGCAGTTCATGTAAACACGATTTTACAAACTTAACCCACCAGTTGTACATTTATTGGTCCATCTCCGTTCAAACCATCTTCTATGGTGGCGAGATTTGGAGTGTGACTAAATGCATGACATCCTGGATACAAGAGGCTGAAATGATCTTCCTCCATAGGGTGGTTGGATTCAGTCTTAAGGAGGATGTGAGTCCTGGGGGAGCTCGGAGTAGAGCTGCATGCTTCTACTGGTCAGAAAGATTCGACTGAGTTTGTTAGGTTTGGACATCTGATACTAGCAGTCACATCCCACTGGAGAGAGACCCTGGAGCAGATCCAGAACTCACTGGAGAGATTATATAACCTCTCTGGCTTCGGAATGCCCTGGGATCTCCCAGGAGGAGCTGGAAATTCATCGGGGAGGAGGAGACCCATTAGTCTCTTGACCTGACCTTGAATTAGCAGAAGAAAATGGATGGAGGAATGATTAATGAGACTGCTCATGAGCAATGTGTAGTTGGTCCTTCCTGGCCCACTGTAATAACATTGCAGTACAACATAGTGGAGGACAGAGGAGGATAATCTGATGCATTCCTAGGCTCTGGAGCTCCACAGGGCACGTCTCTGGGGTTTTCTGCCTTCCACGTGGATTGTGCCTTACAAGAATTGGTTATAAATCCTGCTGATGTCCACTACTCTTATAGAGAAGACATGTATCTATCCCTAGAGCAGACTGAGGTGCATGTACTGGACTTGAGGAAATAGAGCGGGCATGTCCAAAGTGCAGCTTGGGGACCACTTGCAGCCCTCGGAGTGATTTTGTGCTGCCCTCATTGAGAACGGTAGAATTTAGTCCTGCAGCAGGCTGTTGGTGCAGAGAAACGCGTTATAATTATAACATTTTGTTTAGTGATCAGATTTTTACTAACATGAGGCCTAACACAAAACATTCCGATAAATTCAATTCTTTTTAAAAATGTTAAAGGGATACTCCACTGGGAAGTTATTATTTGTCTATTGCCATGTTCCTCAAAGTTAGATAAGTGGGCAAAAACAATTTGTAAACAGCCCAGCCGTTTTCCTGATCCGGCAGGCGGATATTTGCCTCTGGCGATACTCCTTTAGCATTAGCTTAGCGTAAAACACTGTAAGTGAATGGTACCTACTAGCATGCTAGTAGGTACCATTCACTTACAGTGTTTTTTGCTCTACACTCCCCAAAGCGCTGTACAAGACAACAGTCATTCACACACTGGTTTGATGCTTTTATTTCACAAAGGCAAACATATGAGAATCTTTTTAAGTTTCATATCTACAACAATTCACAAATCATTTTCTAGAAGAAAAAATAACTATTTTTTCTGTTCAAGCGTTGCATTTATGATGTATTTTCGAGTAGAACAAATCAAAAAATAATTTCTGCATTATTTAAAAATGAACATATTTTCATGTCCCACGGGGACGTTCAGCCTGGCGATTCCAGCTCTTGTTTTGAAATATTTGAACACCCCTGAAATAGTCATTCCCACTTGAGTCTTATTGGTTTGTCCCTCTCCTAAGCACTAGGCATTGCTACAGGAATGACAGAAGCAGCATTTACACTTCAATCACAAGCACAGCTGTAGTTTTAAATTAGTCACAGCAGTTTTTAAGGATCGTATTTAAAGTTATATCTTTGCCGTGTTTTGGTATCCCAGTATCTCGGTGACCTTTCTACCACATAACCCTAAGAAGCACTGCAGAAGCAGTTGCACTGGTATGAGGCAGAAGAAAAAACCAACACTTTTTGTGGATTTCAGGTGGTCATTTTTCATCTGAAATTGAAGTAAATCTGACAAAATAAGCATTTTGTTCTTGAATTATGAAAAGACCCCATGTTAACTTTGAACTTTGCCTTTAATTTTCTAACCAGGTGTACCTGACAGTGCTGAAGCACGGTGACAGCACTACGTTGGACACAATGCTGAAGGTAAAACTGCAACACAAGTTAAATGCTGACCAGTAAGATAAAATAATTTTGTAACTGAGCCTAGAAATTCAAATACAGTGGGTATAGTATTGAATACTAAGTATATCTTTTTTTAAGTAAATCTCTTTCTAAAGGTTGTCTAAAGGTCTAAAGGTTCTAATTGACGTGCAATTCTCACCAGATATCGGTAACAACTCATCCAGTCCACACATGTAAAGAAAACAAAACCGTTCCATGTCATAGTAGGTCATGTCTTGTCCATTGATGGTTGATTTCTCTGAATGTGTTGATAGGATGGATTTTGGTATTAATATCTGGTGAGAATTTCATGTAAAAAAAAGCTTTATAAAAAGATTTACTTAGAAAATACGTATTTTACTCGTATTTAGTTGTTTGGAGTCATGTAGTTGTGTTGATTTAAGTCGATTGTGTTTGAATGAGAATATTTCTCTATGATGGACTGACAGTCTGTCCCTGGTGAAACACATCTAAAGCAGAAGTAGCTCTTGATAGAATGACAGAGGTTTTGTAACCATATATAGTCCTTTTAGAAACTCGTGACCTTGCTGTTTTTTTTCTGATTGTTGTTCTGTGCCTTCCTTCAGCTCCACAAACAAGCAGATATGCAAGAAGAGAAGAATCGTATTGAGCGAGTGCTTGGTGCCATATCTGCTCCCGACCTCATCCAGAAAGTCCTCAGCTTCGCCCTCTCAGTACACAACTTTATCCCATACTTACTTAGAAATGCAGAAAGAGGAAGTTAAAGTTTTGTAATTCAATGAATATCAGAATGAACAGCTGCAGTTTGGATTATCAGAGGAGTTAGGACCTCCTCTAATTGCAAAGCAGATTTTTTCCAAATGTTAATCACACCTCAGACATTACACAATGACTCAAACACTAGTTATTTAACAGCACATTACTTTTACATTCATGCTTGAATGATTGATTTAGAGATGTTTAACATAGATGTCCACCTGTTGTACAACAGCCTGCACAGACATATTACAATATCATTTTACTAGCAGAAAGAACCATCAGTTCTTTTTTAGAATTGTCAGACTTTTTGGTAATACTCTGACTGAAGCCAGCCTCTCTTTGTGGATATTGTTCCTGACAGGAAGAAGTTCGTCCCCAGGACACCGTGTCGGTAATCGGAGGAGTGGCAGGAAGCAGTAAACAAGGCCGGAAGGCTGCATGGAAGTTTGTCAGGGACAACTGGGAGGAACTTTACAACCGCTACCAAGGAGGCTTCCTCATATCAAGGCTCATAAAGGTAGGAACAAACATTTACACTTTGCTTCTTGTTTACATTTAAAACCACTGTCGGTGTCAGATCACAGTAAACCTTAGACACCTTTCTCATGTCACTTGGAAGCAGGACTTAAAGGGACGGTTGAGCCGTTCTGAAGTGGTGTTCTATCAGTTATTTATCCTCAATAAGAACCACATCACTCAATGTGGGTGGAGCCTCTAGAAACAGGAAGTAGTCCTCTGACCGGAGCAATAGTCATTGCTAGTCAGATCAGGAGAGACACTGCTGAAGATGGGTGACATTTTAGCAGCTAATTTTCTGGTATTTAAAACAACTCTTGTTCCAAAACATCACACTGATGCATTAGAACTCTATTACCTGTTTTAACCTCGACAAATATGCATGAGACACTTTGTTTCACCAGAACAGCGTCCAAATTACTAAGCTCTAGTGGCAGCATAAGCTAAACAAATGATGTCATGCTAAGGTGTAGAGGTTTCCTAACAGACGATATAGCGTTCTAATGCACGAGTAGGATTTATTATTTGGGCAAGAGTTGTTTTAAATACCTGAAAATTAGCTGCTAACTTGTCACCAATCTGCAGCAGTGTCTCTCCTGATCTGACTAGCCATGAGTATTGCTCTGGTCAGAGGACTCCTTCCTGTTTCTAGACACTCTGCCCACTTTGAGTGATGTCACCAGTGGGTGTGGTCCTGACTGTAGGTAATGGTAGAACGCCACTTCAGAACATTCCTTTAACATTTCTCTTGTCTGTGCGTTGAGCTGTAAGTGGACTGCCTCCCAGGTCACATGTGTCTCGTTTATCTTGTTTACAGCTCACGGTGGATGGATTTGCTATTGATAAAATGGCGGCTGAAGTGAAGGTGAGAACAAACCGTGTCCATTCACACAGGTGGAGTTTGCTGCCGAGTGTTTATCTATGACGTCCTTTATTATTGATATATTAAGAAATGGTGACTCAGATCAAGTTTCTTAGTAAAAACTGAGATCTTTTAGAAAATGTATATTTGACAACTAATGAGCAGAACGACTGATGGACTGGCGACCCGTCCAGGGTGACCGCTGGAGATAGGCGCCAGCTCCCCTGCGACCCTCTGTGGAGGATAAAGCAGGTATAGACAATGGATGGATGGATGAGCAGAATGAGTCTGTCACACTGTTGGTTTCATCAAGTTCATATTAACAGTGGATTAGATTTATGTAGTGCTTTTCAGGCACTCAAAACACCTTTAGCCCAATGTACACTGCGACTTTTGGCCCATTTTGAGCCGATTTTCCAGTCGTGTGACTATTTTTGCGGTCGTTCCGAGTTTTAGCATATCGTGTGTCGTGCATCCTGTAGCATACAGCGAGTAACGAGAAGTGATTAACACCTCACGGCGACCTCCCAATCAGCAATCGTATGCTTGCACAAAAACCAAACATGTTTGATATTCTTATCGCTCATGAGGGAATCTGACTGAATCTCTCACACTGTTCATGCACCAACATGGAATTTCCTTGTCCACACTCATATTTCCTTTCCTTTTTACACTTTTCTCCACACAGAATGGCAAGGATTGCCAAGGAAGGAAGCGCGTTTATTTTGGTCGAGCATTTTCTTCTCGATCGAGCAAGTGTCTCCTCACTTCTGGGTTTTCTTCTTCTTCTTCGTAGTTCTGCATTCAAGAGCCTGACGTGTCGCGTACGCACGTACAGTGTGAGCAGTCTGGTCTCATCCGAGCATCGGATCGTACTGAGCTATGAATTATTAAATCCTGCCATGTAGTCGTACAGTTTGAGCAGGAGCTGAAAGCCACGGCTGAAAATATCACACAGTGTGTGCCTGGCTTTACAGAAGATCTATCATTCATCCACGCACTCACACTCTGGTGGTAGTAAATGACATCAGTAGCCACAGCCGCCCTGGGGCAGTCTACCAGAGGCTGTTATTTTGCGCTCCTTTGACCACCGCTGACATTCACACACAGCAGGGTGGGTGAAGCGTCTCGCCCAAAGACACGATGACTAAACCTGTCAGGAGCTTGAACTGATGACCCTCTGGTTGCCAGATGAACGCTCTTCCCTGCTGAGTTACTGCCACCACAGTATTAAACAGATTAAGCTCTCCAGTACACCAAACTAAAATCAAGAATAAGAGCTCCTGTTGTCTTCTCACTGTGACTACGTCTGGGCTAAAAGTAAACACCTTGTAAAAACCTTGATTGTGTACCAGCTTCAGCCTGTGGAGACGTGACTCACCAGCACAGGAGGATGGAGTTTGCTATTCAAGAAGGGAAATGGGAGGATCCTTGCTTTGTGGTTCCTTGGTAAAAATCCTGCAGAACGGGTCCCTCCTGAATTACTGTTACCAGCTTTTTGTTTGTTTTGTTTTGTTGTGTGTGATTTTATTGATTACAATGACAAACGAGAGGAAAAAGCTGTGTGAGCCATGTCAATTAGGCGTTTGCTTTCTGCTGTCGTCACCTCCTTTCTCATGCACTACGTCCCAAGTTGACCACCTTGTGATTTATTTTCAGCTTATGTGTAGTAAAATAGAATAACCTGGGGGGAAAAGTATTTAGATTCTTCCTGAAATGGATTGAATTATTGGTCTAAAGTCTTTGTTGGTGCTGCAGCTTCCAGACGCCTCCTGGAGGAGAAACTAGACTCAGGTGTGATTCTGGTCTTCAGATCCTGAAGGTTCCTCCTCTGACCGCTGACTAGGGATGGGCGATATGGCCTAAAAAATTTATCACGATAAATTACTATAATTTTTTTTCTGTAAAATAGCAGATTATGTTCTGTTTAAGTTGTGTTCCAGTGACTGTGCTGAAAAACATCATACAACAATTACACAATAATAATTCAAATAAAATACAAGTAGGGCTGGGTGATATGGCCAAAGATCTATATCACAGTATAATTATAAACATCTGCACTAACGGTATATACAGTATATATTATTATTATTATTATTATTATTAGAGAAGAGAGGGGAGCGAGAGGGAGGGATGTAGATGGATAGATATCCATCTTTATTATATAAAATCCATTTTATATATACTGGTATACTTAAACATATATTCTCTGAGCTAAAGATCTCTATTAATTGGTTAAAGTAACTTTTTTAGAAAAATTGTGCTTTTTTCCTCCTTCAATCTGTTCAGATGCAGAAAAGTCGACATTGTTTTGACAGTCTGGTCCAGTTTTTGACCAGACTGAACTTATTACTGACAATGGCCTGGATCATTAAGAGTCATCTACCTGCTCTGAGCTTCTCCTTCTCTCCTCCTCTCTTCTCCAGCACCTCTTGCGTCCTCTCCGCTAGGCGCATGAGCTCGCGCGCTCTTTCCAACTCATTTATTAACCAACTTGAAAAACTCTGTAGCTTTCTGACGGCGGTACCCGGGGGTGTTGCGCAGCGTGCCCGTGTGCAGCAAGTGAATCTCTTTCTGGAGCTGCAGGAGGGGCCGCCCGGTCTCGGAGTCGCCGCGGTGCGCCGGTCTCTTGGCACTCGGCCTCGTTCTGAACCATGCATGCAGGGGGAGGGCGAGTCCTGCGGCCGCGGGTTCCAAGTGAGCGTCGAACCAGCGGTAGCTTCTAATTAGCACCGCGCATCTCCTCGGACACGTCCACTCTTCATGGACTAGAGACCGGGTCCTGGATTTGGTGTTCGGTCCAGACAGAACCTGGTCTGGATCCGGACTGCGGATAAAAGTTCAGTGTAGCTCCTCGTTTTAAAATGAGCTCCTCCTCGACCTCACGTCCGCCTTCCGTCATGTTTGTTTACATTCCGCACGTGAACCGGGTGCGCGCAAAACTACGTCATCAACTAGACTTATCGTTGTTATCGCGAGAGGACAAATTTTTATCGTGAAGAGAATTTTCAACGGTATATTGCACACGATAAAATATCGCCCATCCCTACCGCTGACCTTTAGTTAGATGTTCTCTAGGATTCAGGTCAGCTGATTGACTGGACCGTTCTAGCAGCTTGATGTTCTCTCTCTGTAACCAGTAGAGAGTTTCTTGGCTGTTTGGGATCACTGTCCTCCTGGTTTCATCTTCATCATCCTGGTTGATGCAGCTGGTTTTTATCCAGAACGTTTTGATTCATTTCCATCCTTCCTTTGATTATATGAAGTGTTCCAGAGCCGTCTGCTGAGAACCAGACCCACACCATCATGCTCCACCTCCAGACTTCACTGTTGCTGTTTTGAAGTTTTATACAGTGACCTTTGACCTCAGGATATGACGTGTATTATGGCATTTAGAGACTTCAGTCTGGTCTCATCTGACCAGACTATTTTCTCCCAGTGTCTAAATGTTGATCAGAAAATTTTAAACGCTTCAAGCTGCTTGTTCTTCATCAAGAGTCTTGTGGTGAGCTGCTGCTAGAGTTTTCAATGTTTTCAAACGACCTGAAGGACTTGAAGCCCGAACCAGCTCGGCCCGACATCATCGCATGTAACATTTTGCCTGAACCCGACCGAATCTGAGTTTAAAAAAAAAAAATGTATTGGAGGATAAAGAAAAGCTTGATCCCTGTGCAGCTTAGTAGGCTGGCTTCCTGGCTCAATACAGGATCTTTAATCGCTCAAAGTCAACCAATCATGTCCCAAAATGATATTATCAGCAACATCAGGCAGACTTCCTAACTTCACTTAAACTTCACAGCTCAGCATATCGTTTTATTTTGGTATTATTGTTTTGGTCAGAACAGAATCCAGCATTCTTTATTTTTGTCATTATGACACAAGGTTTTTTCCCTCTCTCCAAACCCGACTCGGCCTGATCAATTAACTCACTCATTCAGCTCGACCCAAACCAACGGGCTCAGGTTGAAATGGAGAATTCTAGCTGCTACAGGCCATAGAGGTTGAAAGCATTACTTCTTGTTTTTTCCACGTCCTTCTGAAGCTCTGCACTAGTGGTCCTTGGCTTTTAGAAATTTCTTCTGCTAATTCTTTTCACTCCTCTGTCTGAGATCTTGTGTGGAGCTCCAGCTCGTGGCTGGTTTATGATGAACTGAAGTTCTTTCCACTTCCTAATTATGAACCTCAACTGAGCTCACTGGAACCTTCAGAAGTTTAGAAATTCTTCTATAACCAACTCCATCTGGATGATTAGCAACAATAAGGCTGTGAAGGTCTTAAGAGCTCTTTGCTTTCACTCATCATGAGATGTTTTTTATGTGACACTAGGACTGGGTGATATGACCTCAAATCAATATCACGATTTATTGAGCAGTTCTCCTCGATAACGATTAATGAACGATAACTACCTGTATACACAAAAACTTGTCCACTAGATGGGGCTGTAGCACCATAATTACTCCAGACTAAAATTTCCTGCAAACACAAAGTATTTAAGATGCAATCTGTTATACTCTACATATGGATATTACAGAGAGCTGCATCATGTGAATATTGTCACATTTAAGTTGTTTGGTATTCAGGTTCTCTATAAAGTGTGGTTGAACTGCAGGTGGAGGATGTTGTCTTTCTGCAGTCTGTCTTTTGTTTTCATCACATCCTCCTTGCTGAATCCATCATGTTGCCAAATGATTGATGAAGCTTTGTTTCTGGGAATAAGCTTCTCCTCGACCTAATTTACCGCAGACACCGCTCCAGCTTGTAGTCCGCTCGCGACTGACTGCAGTAACCCGCGGAACGCCGCGACACGAAGCAGAAAGCTGCCGTAGGTGGCGGAGCAGCGGCAGGCAGCCGCAAACGGTGAGCTGACGCCGCCCGCTAGTGAGACAGAACGACGAGCCAGCTGCTTCATGTTTGAACGATTCTCCATTTCCTTGTTTTTCCTTTCTTGTCATAAACTGGATGGGGGGGGGGGGGGG
>SSNR01000161.1:798568-848861 GCA_006937965.1 Callopanchax toddi | reverse complement strand
GGGGGGGGGGGGGGGGGGGGGGGGCGGCGGAAGTAAACAGCCCAGCTGTTATCCTGATCCAGCAGTACTCCTTTAGCATTAGCTTAGCGTAAAACACTAAGTGAATGGCAACTACTAGCATGCTAGTGATTACCATTCACTTACAGTACAGATCAGGATAACGACTGAGCTGTTTACAAATTGTTTTTGCCCACTTCTCTAACTGAAGAATATGGCAATAGACAAAAAAACCCACGTTCTGGTGGAGTATCCCTTTAATATCACTAATGCCTAATATAATTTTTTGTGTCAGTTAGTTGAATTCTGCTCTGTCGCTGTGTTTCAGGCTGTCTGATGGACTGACAGATGCACTCACCATGATGCTGGGCAGCAACGCGCTGGTCGTTGTCCTCATGCTGTCACAGGCCAGAAGCTTTCTGAGCCCCTCGGAGGAGGACAGCATCCCCGACGAGTGGGTTCTGCTCCATGTGGTTCAGGGCCACATCGGGGCAGGGAACTACAGCTACCTGCGCCTCAACCATGATGGGAGGATCATCCTGCACATGCAGAGCCTAAAGGGAGATGCAGATTTATACGTGTCAGATAAAACCCTCCATCCGAGCTTCGACACCTACAAGCTGCAGTCGGTCACCTGTGGCCACGATGTGGTGGTGGTTCCCGGGGACTTCGCACGGCCTGTGGGCATTGGTATTTACGGGCACCCGTCTTACCAGGAGAGCGAATTTGAAATGCGAGTGTTTTACGATCGGACAGTACCCCCAGACCCATTTGATAAGGGCTCATACACATCAGAACATGAGCGTCGAGAAAGTAAAGCTGCTCAGGCAGCTGAGGACGACTTTCAGGAAGAGGAGTCAATCTTCTGGACTATTTTGATTGGACTTTTAAAGATAATACTTGAAATATTGTTTTGAAAGTTATTTTCTTTGTTGTCTTATGACATGGGACGTTTCCTACATTTGATATCGACAGCCATGATTAAAAAGTTATTTTCTTTGATCCAAGGAGAACTGCTTATATAAAACAGGGAAAGCAGGGAAAACTGCAATTTTGTTTGCAGTCAAACAAAAATACTTGACCCATGGGTTTTAAATTATAAAACGAATTTCAGATTATTGGATCACTGTGCTGTCAGTGGGTAAGCAAGAGAAAGTCATCCCGAGTTACTTTGGTCCTCTGGTATGAAGTGTAATAATATGATTCAGGGTGTTTGAGCAGGAGGCCCTTTTCACACATCAGTTGTGTTTTATCTGTGAAAAAAGATGTATATGTTATCATAACATTTCAGTTTTGGTTCATTCATGCAGGCCTAACTGGGGCAACTCCACTCTGGCTTTGTGGAATTAGCTGAGTGATAAATGTCATAGGTTAGAGCTCATCACTTAGCGGAAACTAACTCAGCTCTGTCTACCTCCGTAGCTGGCTCAGAGGGGGATGATCTTCTTCTTCTTCTGTACTTAGACACACACTGAAGCAGAGTAGAGTGGCCACTGACACACTGAAGCAGTGTCGGTGGTTAAAGGGATGTTTGGGTCATTCTGAAATGGCATTCTATCAGTTATTTACCTACATGTCTGCTGCAGATCTGTAAACCGCAGCAAATTTTGAGCTATTTAAAACGACTCTTGCTTTAAAAAAAATCGTGCTGATTTGTTAAAACCTCCTATTATCTGTTGGTAAACCTCTACACTTTTGCATGAAACCGTTTGTAACGCCATCAGTTACTACTGTTGTATGCTGCTGCAGCTTAAACACCATTTATTCGCCACCAAACTTGTAGAGGTTTATAAACGGACATTTAAAAAGTGTGATTTAGTTTTTAATGACACCAAAATTAGCTTCTACTTTGTCACTTATCTGCAGCAGTGTCTCTCCTGATCTGACTTGCCATGAGCCTGTTTCTAGAGACTCCACCCACTGTGAAGGACGTCACCAGTGGGTGTAGTCCCTACTATAAATAATTGATGAAAGCCACTTCAGAACGTCCCTTTAAGTGTTGATGCATAAAAAGACTAAATATCTAAAAGCACCGTCTGAATCCACCTGTCTTAAAGCAATGAAGGATGTCAACTCTAAGGTTCTCGTTCAGCTAAAGTTCAGCTTTTCTGTTCATTTTAGATCTGTGGTTTTATTAGATTTCCACCGAGCTAAAGAGGAAGTGTTAAAGAGACTCCGCCTTTTTGGTTTTAGGCTTGTCCTTGTTCACAGGACAAAGTTTCTGTAATATTTATTATTTAAAAACTGAGCTGCTCTGTGATTATTCTAAAGAAACCTGAATGTGAAGAAAGAAATTGCTTGTGACGAATGACTCAAGCTGTTTTAACATGTCAGCAGCACTATGATCTGAGTCTGTTTAAACCTGTTTAGCAGTTCATCATTTTTGAGGAGCTGACTCTGACTGGACACATGAAGAATTTACATACATTGTCTCAAAGCTGATGTTTGTTTGCAGGTTGTCTGCTCTTACTTGTATTTTATTTTCACACTGGAATGTGGTTTGTGATTAGAGTTTATCGTGTTAAAACTCATGTTTTAGTTTTTTTTCATCACCTTGCCTGTTGGACAAGCTAATTTTTAACTACCGGTACATCCACTGCTGCAGTTCAGTCAGAAACTTTACCACTGAGCAGAAATGTTCAACAGTGCCTTCAGACAAACCCTTGGAGCAGTCTGAGCAGGTTTTTCTTTACTAGACAAATTCAGTTAGCTTTCAAAATAAAACTATGTTTTGCATCTTTTGTGTTGTGGATTTTTATTTCAAAATTAAATGTTAGAGTTGTTAAATCAGGCCATTTTTAATCCTTTAAAGCAGACAGTGATTTGACCCATACCATGTTCCTTTAGTGTTATTTATCATCTTGTAATTAGTCCTTCCTTACATACCCTTTTAATACTAGTTCATTTATTACAAATATTTTTTTATACTTTTTTCTGTTTCTTCAATTTATAAATTGTCTATAGAAGCATTGAGTAAACCCTTGGACATCCAGGGACATTCTGAAAACTTTCTTTCCCTGCTTGAGTTGCAGGGCTTCATATCAACAGGATTTGTTTGAAAAATTTGCAAGACAAACGTCACTGAGTCATGACATGTACCTAAAACTAGTCTCAAACTCTTCTGTTTAGTTTAGTACAGAAGGACGCGGGAAGATATGAAGGGAGCAGTCTTTGGTAACCTTGGCAACAATGATGGAGGTCCAGAGCTGAAAGTTAAGGGAGAGGGAGCTGTTCAAGAACCTGGTTCTGTGATGCAACGAGAGCCTTCATTACCCCCCAGACCCTCCAACAGAAGGCAATGTAGTGTCTAATAAAGGGCACAAGGACAAAGTGACCCAGCTGGAGCGGGTTTTGAACTGACAACCCTCCGTCTGCACGATGAACGCTCTACTTACTGAGCTGCTGCTGTTTTTGCAAATGTGAGATGGGCATGTTTTGTCTCATCTCTTTATGCTGAATCGTTGTTCTGGGTTCTTTTGTTATTGATTTTTTTATGTCTTGCTTTTTGAGATTTTTTTTGTCAAGTTCATGTTGTCAGACAGGTTCTAATGAAGTGATTTATTTCTACAGGTCTGGGTGCGGCTGGTGGAACTGAACTCAGCTTTACTAATAATGTGGATAATCACAAGAATTCACGATTAAACAAAAGGGGCGATTACTTTTTCCACTTAGGGCTAGTTTGGTTAGAATGGCTTTTCCCCCTCAAACAAAATCATTGGCAAAACTGCATTTAAATTCACCCACGTTATTTTTACCTGATAATATATATTTTTTTTTTTTGCAGATCTGAAACAATTAAGTGCGACAAAAAGCAAAAACTGAAGAAATCTATATGGGGCAAATACTTTTTCACAGCACTGTTTGGTCACTTGCATTAAAGAAAAGTTTGTATCAGAATTTTTATACAACTTCAACTACAAGACTCGGGTACTGGTAATGATTTTCAGATTTGTTTTAATGCCAACACAGAACATTTGAAGTTTTTTTTTTTTTTTTTAATTAAAAACTAGATACTCCAACATGTAACGGCTGCATCAGTAAAATGACAACATGACCAAAACCTCCAGAAGTCCTGAAACATTGTGATAAAGGTCCAGACCACATAACTGAAAAGTTTCACTTTTATTCTCAAACTTTAAGCCTCTTCGCTGTGTGGGTTGTTTACAGCAGTCAGCCATGTTGTTTTAGGTAATAGTCTTTAGTTTGATCAGGAGAGTCTGGGGGTCAGCTCGATGCTGTTAACCCTCAGCACCGTCTGCGGCTGGATGATGATTTTCTTACGCTGGAACCGGTGTCTCTTCCAGAACTGCATGTACATTTTGGGCCACGATTCGGTTTTTTCAATCACGGTGGCTTCGACTCTGACCAGGTCCTTCCCCAGCAGAGGCCTGCCGACCAGGGTGAAGTCCTGCGCCCCGACCAGCAGCACTTTCTCCATCCGGATTCGGTCCCCGCACTCCGCCTCGATATGGTTCTCGATTAGAATCAAGTCCTCGTTGGTGACCTTCCACTGGCGGGCCGCGAAGTGGACCACAGCGAACAATCGGCCGAAGTCCTGCTGCTGGATCCGCTCCTGCACGGCGCTAACTGTCGCAGCGTGTCGGCATCGCTCCTCCTCTGCCGACACCGGGCTCAGCTCCGGCCACGGAGGCCTTGACAGAGAGGTATGAGGCAGGTTGACCCCGCTAACAGAGCTCTGTGCTCGGACAGCACCGGGGAACAGGAGCGGGTACCGAGGAATCAACGTCCTCCACAGACCCGTAACTCCTCCGCTAGTCGCCATCTTGGTAGGAAGAAACTTATGACCCTCGCCGCGCATGCGCAGTGACAGTTTTATTTCTTAAAACTTTATTTAAAATTGTACAAAAAACATAGTTTTGAACTGAGCAACATGTAATACAACAAAAAGCATCACTCAGTCAGAGCGACTGGAGCCTCTAGAAACAGGAAAGTCCTCTGGCCGGAGTAATACTCATGTCTGTAGTTGCCTTTATAAATTCCTGTTGTATTAAACAATGTGTTGTTCAATCTGTACATTTTTTTGATGTTTATTTTTTAGTGTTTATCTAAGTTTGTACATTTGTTGTCCTTTTGAAGCACCTTTACAATTATAGCAATAAAGTCCTTTCACACATGTATGTGGTCATTGAAAATCAAGCTTTAGCAATTTTACAAATTATTATTATTATCTTTTAAACCAGCATCAGCCATAATCATACACATAAAATAATAATGACTTTGTAAAATAATTTTTACCCCTAAATTTCTTTTTTTTTTTTTCTTGCTGCAACTCTTATGTGGTCAAAAAACACAATAAATGCTTTTTTTCAATATACCGGTAATTAATGAACATTCATTTATATTTCAATTATTGCAGCTTGGTAAATGTGAAAGATTGGCAGCAACATTTTTTTATTTCCAATTTACATTTTTGGCAGTATCATATTTCATGAGATACTCACATTAAAAGGGCTCTTTGGCACATATCGCCCTCTTGTGGCAATAAAGTGAAACTACAACAAACATTATTCACAGCACTTCTAGTTTAAAAACCTTGAAAAATGAAGAGTAAATTAAAGAACACCATCTCTAATCTAAAACCATTATTCAACCATACTTAGGATATGTTAAAATACTGTAATTTTTAATGAAGCTCATTATAAATCAAGGCAGAAATGTTTGAAAACAGCTAACTAATAAAGTGAAGTGCATTCAGCTAGGATGGTAGTACAAAGCAGTGAACCATCTTGTGACTTCTTGGTCTTTGGTTTCTGTTTCTGCTGATACACACCCGCCCTCTTGTGGTAGGTTTGTGACATTACAACAAGCATTATTTACAGTGCTTTTAGTTGGAAATACCTTGGTATCTATCGCCCACTTGTGGTAATAAAGTGAAATACAACCATCCTACTGGATCTAAGCGCTGCCTTTGACACAGTGGACCACACCATTCTTTTAACCCGTTTAAAACAGATCGGCCTCTCTGGTGCTGTCCACAAATGGTTCACATCCTACCTCACAGACAGGACTTTTATGGTAAGTCTAGATACTTGCTCCTCTAAGGTCCACAGGATTACATGTGGTGTGCCCCAAGGTTCCGTTTTAGGCCCAGTGCTTTTTAACCTCTATGCTCCCTCTTGGCGGTGTCATCAGAAGACACGGAGTTCATTTTCACAGTTAACGAAGAGTTTTATACACTAATAACAACTTCAAGCTAAAAAAAAGTTGTTTTAAGACTGTTGGCTTGGTTCTCCACTCACTGTGGACCCCATAGGAGATCTAATTGAGACAAATGACCTCCAACAGCCAGATGTGGCTCTGAATAAACCCTTTGAGCCTCCAGGTCTTCAGCTTGTGTGCGACTCGTGTAAAAGTCACAGCAGCTACATGAAAGCGTGTGGTGTTTATTTTCAAATGACGGTGCATGTCTCATTAAAGTGACTCGGCTGGGTGTCAAACGGAGGTTCTGTGACCTGTTAGGTAGTGAGGAATACTTTCCTGCACCACAGTGATGTAAGCTTCTCTCATATTAGTGCGTAAACAAACCTTTTCACTCTAATACAGCATCCACTAATCAACTTTACCTTACCGATTGAGGAAGAGCAAACTCCGTTTTCTCTCCTGTCAACATCAGCACAATGAGCAGGGCGCTGCAGGGAATTGAACCCCATCTCATCACTGAGAGTACCGTTACCAGTGCCTTTTGCTTTTTGGTGTGACCTGAGGAAGTAAAGCAAAACTTGATTTGTGTTTTTTTTTATGTGTTTTGAATACCAGTCTCTTGAGGATAGCTGTGTGAGCAGGGATTGGACACCACTAACCTAAACTTGATCTGAATCGCTCTTAGTCTGGCCCCTCACTCAGAAACCATTCGCCATGAGGAAAAAGGCCCCAAGCAGCAGTTTCTGGTGTCCTCGGGACACGCAAACCCTTCCACCACGATAAGGTGGCGATTCACAGAAGGGATTTTTTTTTTTTTTTTTTTAGAATTTTTTTGGTTTTATGTTTTTTTTAATTGTTTTATTTTGTTTAATTTTTTTTGTTTTTGTTTTTTAAATTCTTTTTTTTTAAATATTTTTTTAGGATTTAAAAAAGGCATTTGATACCTTAAATCATAACATTTTAAATCAGAAGTTAACATGAGTTTTTCTAAGAAAAGCTTTTTATATAAATTTTTTTTAAAGAATTTTTTGGTTTTATGTTTTTTTAATTGTTTTATTTTGTTTTATTTTTTATTGTTTTTGTTTTAAAAATTATTAAAAAATATATTTTTTAGGATTTATAAAAGGCTTAAATTATGACATTTTAAATCAGAAGTTAACATGAGTTTTTCTAAGAAAAGTTTTTTTTATATGCTAAGGGAGGAAGTTGGAATGTGGGAGGAGCCATCGACTGTCATGTTGCTTTTCCGTCACACCTGACTATGAACACAGACTCACGCTGACTGCTACAGGACCACAGGATTTAAATTCACTGATCAACCTGAGGTAGAACGGGTGAACCGGAGCGCCCGGAGAAAACCCGCTGGCTGCTCAAAGAGACACAAAGAACAGGTGACCTGCTCTCTGAGAACCCTTGTGCTACCAGTATTTTTTAAAGGACCCCTGGTGGAAGGCGAGGTAGACCCTGGACACAAACAATCAACATGAAGGTCTCATCAAAACAAGCAGACACGAGGAACGCTCTGAAAGCCAACAGAAGGTCTCCAGCTGGGACTGGAGACTTGGTTTCTGTCAGGTTTCCGTGGTAACGTCTTGACCCCGTGCTGCTTGTTCTGACTGCGATTCATAGTGGATGCTGTGTAGACTTGATGGTGACGTGTGTGATGGAAGGGAAGGGAAGTTACTGGTTTCCCTTGGAGGGCTGGGACTTCTTGTTCTGACGACGACTCTTTGGAGTCATAAACTTCTTGAAGCGCCTCCATGCAGATACTTTGTCTTTTTCTTCTCTGCTTCTTTCTGGGAGGTTGACTTCAGGTCTGACGTCGTCTTCTGAGAAGAGGCCGTTTGCTTCCTGGAGACTTGGGTCTGCAGATGTTTCCATTTCCGTGACTTCTGTCTCCATTGGATCCTGGATGTTTAGTTCAGAAAACATCTTCAGTTTTAAAATCAGATGTTCTATCTGACTGTCCAAAGGTAAAGATGTTTCTGGCTCTTTGACTGCAGGCTTCATTTCTAGGGGGGTGTTGAGCTTTTCTTGAAGCTGCTGTTTGAGGCTCTTGATCTCACCGGCCTGTTGCTCTTCCACTGTTTTCTGCTCAAGCTGCAGTTTTTGAATGGCCCTCTGAAGCTCAGTGTTGGTTTCCTCCAAGCTGGTGATCTTGGTCTTGAGGTCAGTATTGACCTGGACCTGGTCCCTGATCTCGTCCAGCTCATCTTCCAGCTGGAATCTCAGATTTCGTTCAGTCTGACATCTTCTCTCCCCATCATCTATCGCTGACGATTGATCTGCTATTTGCGTCTTCAACTTTCTTTCATCAAAGGATCTGTCCAGCTCTGCTTGTCTGAGATTATTTTTGAGATGTTTCACCTCGCGTTTGAGGGCCCTGGTTTTGCCCGGCAGCGCCCTAAGTTCCCTATACAGCTTTGCCTTGTCATCTATCCTTGTCTTCAGCTGGACTTCATAAGCAGTTCTGATCTGTACTTCTTCAGCAAGACGTCTTTCCAAGTCTGCAGAAAGTTGATCTTTTTCTTCAAGCAGGAGTTTCAGGTCCTTCAGCTCCTCCAGAACCTTCTGCTCTGCTTCTTTTTGCTCCTCTTTGAGTCGTCTCATCTCCTCATTGAGGGCAGTGTTTCTGTCCTGGAGCTTCTGAAGCTCCTTGAACTGCTTTGTCTTTACATTTTGGTTGTTGTTCTTCAGCTGGACTTCTAAAGATGTTCTGCTCTGGTGTTCTTTAGCAAAACTTCTTTCCAAGTTTGCATAAAGTTCCGTTTTTTCTGCGAGCTGGAGTTTCATGTCCTCCAGCTCCTCCAGAACCTTCGTCTCTGCTCCTTTTTGCTCCTCTTTGAGTCGTCTCAACTCCTCATTGAGGGCAGTGTTTTTGTCCTGCAGCTTCTGAAGGTCCTTGAGTTTCTCTGTTATTACATCTTTGCTGTTGTTCAGCTGGTCTTCTAAAGACTTTCTGTTCTGGATTTCTTCAGCAAAATGTTTTTCCAAGTCCTCAGAGAGTTGATTTTTTTCTGCTAGCAGGAGGTTTATGTCCTCCAGCTCCTCCAGAACCTTCTGGTCTGCTTCTTGTTGCTCCTCTTTGAGTCGTCTCAGCTCCTCATTGAGGGCAGTGTTTGTGTCCTGCAGCTTCTGAAGGTCCCTGAGTTTCTCTGTCATTTCATGTCTGCTGTTCTTCAGCTGGTCTTCTAAAGACTTTCTGCTCTGAATTTCTTTATCAAAACTTCTTTCCAAGTTTGCATAAAGTTCATGTTTTTCTGTGAGCTGGAGTTTCAGGTCCTCCAGCTCCTCCAGAACCTTCTGGTCGGTCACAGTTAGACTTGAATTGCAGGTTCCCTTCATCTCAAGGAGCTCGATGTTTCTTTGTTTAAGCTCATTGATCTCCTTCTTGAGACTCCCGTTGACACTGAAGACATCTCTGAACTTTTTCAGATCTTCCTCAGTTTGCAGTCTGACTTGTCGTTCTTGGTTCAGGTCTTTCTCCATCGTCTGGCAGAGGGACATCTTTTCTTTAAGCTGGTGTCTGAAGTTCTTTTGCTCCTCGAGAACTTTCCTCTCTACCTGCTTTTTGTCAGAGGAAGCTTGAGCCAGCATCTCAGTGAGGTCAGCGATCTTTTTAGTCAAACCTTTGACCTCCTTTTTCAAACTGTTATTAATGCTGACCTTGTCTCTGTCCTTCTTGTCCTCCAGCTCATAACCCAGTCTCAGCTGATGTTCTGTGTTGAACTGGTTTTGGAGTTTTTCACAGAACAAGTCTTTCTCTGCGAGCTGCTGTTTAAAATTCTCCAGCTTTCTCAGATGTTTCTCTTCTGTTTTGATCTTGTTGATGTTTTCTTTATTCAACTTTGACTCCAGGTCAGAGTAGTCCTGCTCTAGGTCTTCAAACTTCTTTATCATGTCTTTCATAGTTAGTCCCGAAAATCTGGATCCGTCTTCCATCTCACCTTTGAGGTTTTTGCAAATTTGATGCAAATCCTCAATAATATTTTCTTGTTCTTTAAATTTTTTGGCTGAGACAACCCTCAGGTGTTTCTGAAGACCCATTTCTTTTTCCAGCTGACCCATTTCTTCTACATATGTCATGCATTTTCTTTCGGCTGCAACCCTCTTACCTTTCTCCTGATTTAAACGCTCATTATTATTTCGTAGCTGTTTTTTAAGGTTTTCATTCTGCTGCATCAACTGAGCAGTTTGATCAGAAGACGTTGGTTCCAGATGGATTTCCACAGATTGAGACTCTGTCTCTGGAGACAAACTGGTTTCCATTTGAGTTTCTACAAGTTGAGACGTTTGTGTCTCTGGAGAAGACTCAGGTTCCAGATAGAAATCTTCACGAGGAGTCTCCATTTCTTGATGTGAGATTGAACTTTGACAGCTCTCTGAGTTGGAGCTGGGTTCAAAATCTATAACTTTGTCGTAATCGATGTCGCTTTCTTGCTCACACATTTCCATCCATGAAAGTTCAAACTTTCTAGAGTTTTTTGCTGACATTTCTGGTTTTAATGTGAGTTTTGTTTAAGCTAAACAGGTTAAAGTGAGTCGAGTGATTCACAGGAGTTTACTGCGTCGACAGTAAGCTAGGTGTTCCTCGCTGCTAACAGCCTGGTGAACTGAGACGTTTAAGGCGTAGACTAACCCATAAGTCACAGATCAAAGGCACAAAGGGCGGGGCCCTCTGCTACAGTATGATGTCATCGACTGTGATGTCATTGTGTCCTTTTATATAAATTCCAAATATGGACTGTGGGAAATCCCGGAAATGTATTTATTTATTTATATTTCAGATTTGAATATATTCATGTTTTAATATTTTAAATCGACCTGATTGATTGTACTAATTAATTGATGAATGAAACCTGATTTTATTCTTTCTGTTTCTTCCTCTGTCTGGTCCAAGTTTGAATGTTTTTACGAGACAAAAAGGTCAGGAGCTCCAGATGTTGACAGAGTGATGGAGGAGGAGAATAAATATGGAGAAAACTATTGATCTGAGAGAAGAAATAAATACAAATTTGGGCAGAAATGTCCTCAAAGGGACGACAGCTGTGCCGTTTCTTGATGTTCGGTTTCTTTTCACATGGACAAACCACTTTCTGTAGCAAAGGCAGCAACCTATATGCTGATGACACACAGCTGTACATCTCCGTGTCTCCTGATGACACACGGCCAGTGGAAGTACTTTTTAACTGTATTTCAGACATCAAATTCTGGATGGCAGAAAACTTTCTCCAGCTCAACCGGGACAAAACTGAGGTTTTAGTCATCGGTCCTGAGGCTCAGAGAGAGAAACTTTTACCAAAACTACAATCACTGTCCTCCTCCGTGAACCATCACCTTATCGTGGTGGAGGAGTTTGAGTGCCCTAATGATCCTAGGAGCTATGTTGTCTGGGGCACTTATGCCCCTGGTAGGGTCACCCATGGCAAATTGGTCCTAGGTGAGGGGTGAGACAAAGTGCGGTTCAAAAGACTCTTCATGCAAGTACAATCATCGAGCCAGTGTACCCGGCCCGGAGGGTTACCGGGGTCCCACCCTGGAGCCAGGCCTGGGGTTGGGGCCCGTGAGCGAGCGCCTGGTGGCCGGGCTTTCGCCCATGGGGCCCGGCCGGGCCCAGCCCGAACCGGATACATGGGCTCATCCACCTGTGGGCCCACCACCTGCAGGAGGAACATGAAGGGTCTGGTACAATGTGGATCGGATGGCAGACCAAGGCGGGAGCTTTGGCGGTCTGATCCCCGGACACAAAAACTGGCTATCGGGACATGGAACGTCACCTCTCTGGCGGGGAAGGAGCTGGAGCTTGTGGAAGAGGCTGAGCGATACCGGCTAGATATAGTCGGGCTCACCTCGACACATAGCGTTGGCTCTGGAACCCGAGTCCTTGAGAGGGGTTGGACNTTCAGCTGGTCTTCTAAAGACTTTCTGTTCTGGATTTCTTCAGCAAAATGTTTTTCCAAGTCCTCAGAGAGTTGATTTTTTTCTGCTAGCAGGAGGTTTATGTCCTCCAGCTCCTCCAGAACCTTCTGGTCTGCTTCTTGTTGCTCCTCTTTGAGTCGTCTCAGCTCCTCATTGAGGGCAGTGTTTGTGTCCTGCAGCTTCTGAAGGTCCCTGAGTTTCTCTGTCATTTCATGTCTGCTGTTCTTCAGCTGGTCTTCTAAAGACTTTCTGCTCTGAATTTCTTTATCAAAACTTCTTTCCAAGTTTGCATAAAGTTCATGTTTTTCTGTGAGCTGGAGTTTCAGGTCCTCCAGCTCCTCCAGAACCTTCTGGTCGGTCACAGTTAGACTTGAATTGCAGGTTCCCTTCATCTCAAGGAGCTCGATGTTTCTTTGTTTAAGCTCATTGATCTCCTTCTTGAGACTCCCGTTGACACTGAAGACATCTCTGAACTTCTTCAGATCTTCCTCAGTTTGCAGTCTGACTTGTCGTTCTTGGTTCAGGTCTTTCTCCATCGTCTGGCAGAGGGACATCTTTTCTTTAAGCTGGTGTCTGAAGTTCTTTTGCTCCTCGAGAACTTTCCTCTCTACCTGCTTTTTGTCAGAGGAAGCTTGAGCCAGCATCTCAGTGAGGTCAGCGATCTTTTTAGTCAAACCTTTGACCTCCTTTTTCAAACTGTTATTAATGCTGACCTTGTCTCTGTCCTTCTTGTCCTCCAGCTCATAACCCAGTCTCAGCTGATGTTCTGTGTTGAACTGGTTTTGGAGTTTTTCACAGAACAAGTCTTTCTCTGCGAGCTGCTGTTTAAAATTCTCCAGCTTTCTCAGATGTTTCTCTTCTGTTTTGATCTTGTTGATGTTTTCTTTATTCAACTTTGACTCCAGGTCAGAGTAGTCCTGCTCTAGGTCTTCAAACTTCTTTATCATGTCTTTCATAGTTAGTCCCGAAAATCTGGATCCGTCTTCCATCTCACCTTTGAGGTTTTTGCAAATTTGATGCAAATCCTCAATAATATTTTCTTGTTCTTTAAATTTTTTGGCTGAGACAACCCTCAGGTGTTTCTGAAGACCCATTTCTTTTTCCAGTTGACCCATTTCTTCTACATATGTCATGCATTTTCTTTCGGCTGCAACCCTCTTACCTTTCTCCTGATTTAAACGCTCATTATTATTTCGTAGCTGTTTTTTAAGGTTGTCAACCTGCTGCATCAACTGAGCAGTTTGATCAGAAGACGTTGGTTCCAGATGGATTTCCACAGATTGAGACTCTGTCTCTGGAGACAAACTGGTTTCCATTTGAGTTTCTACAAGTTGAGACGTTTGTGTCTCTGGAGAAGACTCAGGTTCCAGATAGAAATCTTCACGAGGAGTCTCCATTTCTTGATGTGAGATTGAACTTTGACAGCTCTCTGAGTTGGAGCTGGGTTCAAAATCTATAACTTTGTCGTAATCGATGTCGCTTTCTTGCTCACACATTTCCATCCATGAAAGTTCAAACTTTCTAGAGTTTTTTGCTGACATTTCTGGTTTTAATGTGAGTTTTGTTTAAGATAAACAGGTTAAAGTGAGTCGAGTGATTCACAGGAGTTTACTGCGTCGACAGTAAGCTAGGTGTTCCTCGCTGCTAACAGCCTGGTGAACTGAGACGTTTAAGGCGTAGACTAACCCATAAGTCACAGATCAAAGGCACAAAGGGCGGGGCCCTCTGCTACAGTATGATGTCATCGACTGTGATGTCATTGTGTCCTTTTATATAAATTCCAAATATGGACTGTGGGAAATCCCGGAAATGTATTTATTTATTTATATTTCAGATTTGAATATATTCATGTTTTAATATTTTAAATCGACCTGATTGATTGTACTAATTAATGGATGAATGAAACCTGATTTTATTCTTTCCGTTTCCTCCTCTGTCTGGTCCAAGTTTGAATGTTTTTACGAGACAAAAAGGTCAGGAGCTCCAGATGTTGACAGAGTGATGGAGGAGGAGAATAAATGTGGAGAAAACTATTGATCTGAGAGAAGACATAAATACAAAGGTGGACAGAAATGTCCTCAAAGGGACGACAGCTGTGTCGTGTCTTGATGTTCTTCCAGGTTTCTTTTCACTTTCTGTAGCAAAGGCAGCAACCATAACAACACAGTAAGCATTAAGATCAAATAAAGAGCAAATACAGGATCAAATGCTGCAGATGATGTCATGTCTCTTTAACTGACAGCTGTGAGAAGCTTCAGTCTGCAGGTTTGACTTTGAGGACATTGAGTAGGAAGTCATTGACTTTGACCATCAATGTAAAGTCAGAAAACAGAACCTAAACTCAGACAAATCACATCTGGATCAAAACTGTTTTCAGTTGGACAATAGTCAGTAGATTAAAAGTCTGACACTGACTCTGCATCAGCACTGGTCACAGCTTCCTCCTGAATTATTATTTTTGTTGTTTTTCTTTAATTAAAAAAAATAATTTGATTTTTCTTTGTTTAGTTATTTTATTTACTTTTGTAAAAATATGAACTTTTTTCTTTTAAATTTCTGTTGTTTGTAGATTTAATTATTTTATTGAGTTGATTTGTTTATATGTTTTGTGTTTTTCTGTTTCAATTCTGTCATTTTTATTTTCATTTTTTTGTTTTGTTTTATTCATTTTGTTTTCTTTTTGGAACATTTCATACTATTTAACTTGTAAAATGTTTTTAAACTAAAGTAACATTCCTTTCTTTACTTTGTAAATCTAAACTTTTAAACTTTTGCAGTTTTTCATTTTCATGTTTTAATTCATTTGATTTAGTTTCCTTTTTAAATGTTTTCTTGTAAAAAAAAGATAAATGTACAAACTTAATATTTTTTTATTCCTCTCTTAAAACATTTTTGTGACAGTTTTATGATTAGGGTGCAAATCAGACATGATCACTTACATCTAAAGGGTTAAACCACACCAACCTTTGCAGTACACACACACACACACACACACACACACACACACACACACCTCCGTAAACGCGTTGTTTGCAAACCGTGCGCCATGTCCTTGCGCTGTTCACCGGAGCTGCGCCGTTCAGCGGAGGGTTACAGCTGCTCTTTGTCATAAAAGTAGTCCCAAGTTAAAAACAGTACCTGTAATTTCCTTTGTGTTACTTTTTATTTTCCCTTGCAGTCGATATGTTTACTGAGGTCACTAGGCCGAATTATTATCATTTAGTGAGTTTTATGGATGTTTTTTCTGGCGATGCTATCTGGTACCATTCACTTACAGTGTTTGAGCTAAGCTAAAGCTAAAAGAGTACTGCTGGATCAGTAACACGGCTGGGCTGCTTACAGATAGTTTTTGCCCACTGATCTAACTCTGAGGAATATGGCAATAGACAAAAAATAACTAGGTGGTGGAGTATCCCTGGATCTGATTGGTCGACTGTTTTTAGTTAAAAACTTCAGTGAAGGCGTTGGTTCTCTTTACCAGGAAATTTAATTATCTGGAAAAAGCTGATTAATAAAAAATAAAATACTTTGATTAGACAATAAATGTAGTATTTTTAAAATATTCTAATTGACCAGTTATTTTGTTTGTTGAGTCTTTAAGTGAAAATCTAAACAGAAAACTATCAGAAAGCATCTCTCTGCATCAACATCCTGCAGGAGCACTAAATTATATCATTCTTAAAATTCACACAAAATCCCTCTGAGGGCCACAAGTGGCCATCCCTGAGCTAAGAGATCTACTGTCTCGTGTTCGTCATGACGGAGCCTCCAAAGAAACAAAGAAAATCTTTATCTGATGATTACAAACACGGGCGCACAGCGAGAGGGAGGGGGAACAGTTAAGACAGTGATTTAAAACGGACACTAGGGGGTGCTAAAACTGCCGTGTGTGCCTTTAAAAGGCTACATCCTTTCCTCCCTGTAAACCACTGCTGTGCGTGTCGATTCTGAGGCGAGGTGCTCTCTGGTCACGTTAAACAGAAACGGTTAAACTTGACCTGAGTGTTTTTGTCTTGTTCCATAGGTCCAAAACGCCAAGCAAATGAACAGCGGGCTGAAACACATGTTGGAGTCTGGAATCGAAGAGTGCAGACTTCCTGAGGTACAAGAACTCTTCAGCTAGAGCGTCTGTAGCTTTTAGGGACACGTCTACGTCCTCTGAGTCTCATGTTGGTCACTTCCCTACTAATGTAGAATAATGAGGGAACGGAGGTGTTTGAATGAGGCGGTTAAAGGTTCTGAGGTGATCTACAGTGAGGACCACACCCACCATGATGTCACTCAAAGTGGATGGATCCTTAAGCAGGATGTAGACCTTTAATCAGGAGAGATAATAGGCCCGTTTCCACTATCGGAACTTCAGGGTCATTTTACAAGAACCTCGAGGCTTGTGCGTGTCTCCACTTCATCGGGTCGCTCCGACAGGGCCGTCTTCAGGGACCAACAGAGTCCCTGATCAGGGGCAGGTACTCGGATCGGCCCGATAGACTCGCGGAGTGGGAAATGTGGTTAACTCGTGCTGATTGGTTGTGGGATGAAGGGAAATGATGAAAGCAGACGGCGCCGAGATAAATGACCTGTGTGTTGTCGGAGCTTGCAAAATGACCGTGTCTCCGAGGTTGGATTAGTTAAGTGTACTCATCCTTCTGTTCAGCACTCCATCACTGTGGATAGAAACAGAGAAATACGCCGCAACCATCGCTTCTTCGTCCATCGTTGATCTATTTATTATTCTCCACTTCCTTGTCTGTTGGCGCCTTTAGGTTTGTCAGTGACGGAAAAGTGGGGGCTGTAACGGAGACACGAGCGCTGAGCGGAGCGAGCCAGCTGATTGTCTCGGTCAATTTCTCCCTCTAGGATTGACCCTGAAGTTCCAATAGTGGAAACGTGGCTGCTGCTGCAGATCTGTAACAAATTGCAGCTCCTCCTCCTGGAGTTACATGGGAGGTGCTGCGCTGATTTCCAGTGGATTTAATGAAATATTGGCAGCTTGAAGAACACAGTGCATGACTCGAGGACCAGATGTTGTTGTTAGTTTTATTGATTGTATTTGTTGTTTTTTGATCGTGTTTGTTTCCGTTTTTTGTGAAGCACTTTGTGATTTTTGTCTGTGAAAGGTGCTTATACATAAACTTTACTTACTTACTTACAGAAGTAGGCGGCTCACGAGCCAGAGTAGCTCGACTCTAGAGTTTAGCACCATTAGTGTCGTTTATGGTGTTGATGCTGCAGCGGTTCATGCGGTAGAGTAGGAATTCGGAACTAAACGCTCTTCGCCTCCTCCCACCCTGGTTCCTGTTCAGGGAGTTCGTTTTCACACAGCGCTTCTGTTTGACCTCTGATGAGGCCTGAAGCAGGTCAGATACTTTTAGTTTAACGCCTCTGATGGTTGTTTTTGTAATTAGTCTTCTACAGTGACTCTGACTTGGTTTATCTTGATGAACAAACTGTCCGTTTTTACTTGTAGTTTTTAAAAACTGTTCTCTTGAACCTTGTAGTCCAACCAGAAGGTGAACGCCCGCTGGACCACAGATGAGCAACTTCTGGCCGTTCAAGGTGAGCTTTATGTGTTTTAGTGACGAGTTGATCTAGATTACACTCCTGCCTTCCAGTTCCTTTATAGTCCTGGTCCTGGAGGGCCTCTGCGTCAACACACCTGGTTTAAATCGATGGTTGACCAGTGTCCTAATCCAGTTGAATCAGGTGTGTTGGAGCAGGAAAAGAGCTACAACATGCAGCTCCAGGACTGAATAGGCCTGCTTTAAACCAAACCATCATAGGGCTGAAGAGGCTGATCTGACATCTGGTTATGTTATACTCCATCCTCTGTTTGTCCAGGAGTCAGGAAGTACGGCAAAGACTTCCAGGCCATCGCCGACGTCATCGGCAACAAGACGGTGGGCCAGGTGAAGAACTTCTTCGTGAACTACCGTCGGCGGTTCAACCTGGAGGAGGTGCTGCAGGAGTGGGAGGCCGAGCAGGGAACTCGAGCTCCAAACGGAGACAGCGCCACCTCTGGAGAGGAAGGGAAGAACAGCTCGACCACCCCGTCAGGAAAGAGCACTGATGAGGAGGACGAGGAGGCGAGACCTTTATCTTTCTAAGCTAACATTTAAACAGGCCTTGTGTTGTGCCGTGGGCATGTTCGTGAGCACACACCTGCATGCTTCATGTTCCTGCTGATCCGTTTCCAAATCTGTTCTTTTAGATAGAATTTCCTCCTTCCAGGAAGGGAAGGAGTGACCTCCAGGTTGGGAATCAGTTGTTTGAGTAACTCGCCGCCCTGCCTTCTCCTCTCTACAGGGTCAGGTCACCTCCTCAGGTGCATCTCCCGCCGCATCTTCCTCTTCTTCTGCTCAGACTCCCGTGACGTCCAACGCCTCCTCCCTCCACCAGCCCCCTCCCCTGTTGAGGCCCTCTCTGCCGGCCACGCCCTCTCTCCACCGCCAGCCCCCGCCCCTCCAACAGCAGGCCCGCTTCCTGCAGCCCCGCCCCACTCTGCAGCAACCCCCACCTCTCATCCGCCCCTCCAACCCCATGCCACCCCGCCTGAACCCCCGCCCTGCCCCCGCGAGCCTCGGCGGTAATCCTGGAGGCTCGGGCCTGAGCGGCGCCCCGCAGCCCCCCAGCCTGTCGGACACAGCCTCCTCCTCCTCCTCCATCCACTGAGCAGCGACAGTCGGTTTGAGAACTAAAGAGAAGAAGATCACTCTTCTTTAGTCTAAAGCTGTCGGCAAGCCATCGAAATCACGTGGGAACATTTCACTTTCATTTTCAAAGCAACAGATTCATACAAAGTTCTTCATTTTTAACATTGGATATAAAATGTGTGATTTCCATAGAAGTCTGGAGTTGAGACCTAGTTTTTAAGTTTTTCTTCCTTTTCTGTATCAAGTAGTTCAGGTGTCTGAGACGGATCAGGACGCCACCAGGTGGGCCGTCCCCTCAGGGCCCGCCCCTCTTCATTTATTCAAACGCTACATTCAAAATGGGTGGAGTCATTCGCTGTCAGACATGAAGCTCAGGTGTTTGAGCTTCTAGGTGTAATCCCACTCTTGGCCACTAGGGGTCGTTTGTAAAGCATCACTACAAACCTTTAAAGATTGTGGCGTTCTATCAGTCATTTATCTAGCCTAGTATACTAGACCTTCAGTTCTAGTCTGCAGACTTTGGTCTAGACACGCTCATTGGAACCTCTGCAGCCCCCTGATTGGTTTACCAGGCTAGCTCTGATGATGACCATACCCACTGGTGACATCACTCAGAGTGGGTGGAGTCTCTAGAAACAGGAAGTAGTCCTCTGACTGGAGCAATACTCATGTCTGGTCAGATCAGGAGAGACGCTGCTGCAGATCAAAGACGAATTAATGACTTCTGGTATTTAAATAAATAAATATTAATACCTGATGATAAATAAATACCTGAACATTAGCTGCTAACTGGTGGGTGTGGTCCAACTGAAGATAAATAACTCGTAGAACGCCACTTTAAAATAACCTAAATGTCCCTTTAATTCTCTGATGAAACAGGAAGTCAGTGGGTCATAGTGTTTTCTCCTTCCTGTTCTTTAGCAGTTGGTTTGAACATAATTCTGTACATGAATAGGTTTCAGTCCAGGAACATGAATAGTTTATCTAACGAGGAGTTGGTAGTAGTCCACCAGTGTTCCTCTCCACCCAGGCTCAGAATGGCAGCTCTCAGATCAGTGGGGGACGCCGTCGGTTTCTAATGGGATTTTCTCCTGTTTTTACTGGGAGACCTCTGAACCTACACAAGTGTAGAACGTTTCATGGATTTAGTAACGTGAGAAGCTGAGAGCTGAATGACAGCAGCAGGATGACGTCAGCTCAGTGTGGAGGTCTGATGGTCCAGTCTGCACGCCATCTAAGTTCAGGAGGGTAGCACGCTTTCAGGATGTTAGCACGCCGTCAGGATGTTAGCACGCCTTCAGGATGTTAGCACGCCGTCAGGATGTTAGCACGCCGTCAGGATGTTAGCACGCCTTCAGGATGTTAGCACGCCTTCAGGATGTTAGCACATCTTCAGGATGTTAGCATGTCTTCAGGATGTTAGCATGTCTTCAGGATGTTAGCACGCCGTCAGGATGTTAGCACGCCGTCAGGATGTTAGCACGCCGTCAGGATGTTAGCACGCCGTCAGGATGTTAGCACGCCGTCAGGATGTTAGCATGTCTTCAGGATGTTAGCACGCCGTCAGGATGTTAGCACGCCGTCAGGATGTTAGCACGCCGTCAGGATGTTGGCACGCCGTCAGGATGTTGGCACGCCGTCAGGATGTTGGCACGCCGTCAGGATGTTGGCACGCCGTCAGGATGTTGGCACGCCGTCAGGATGTTAGCACGCCGTCAGGATGTTGGCATGTCTTCAGGATGTTAGCACGCCGTTATTCTGCAGTCTGGTCCACCTGACGGCTCTGAGGGGTTTAGATTCTTTAGTCCAACCCACTCATGCGTGTCCAGCTGTCCAGAACCTTCATACAACATGTGTGAAGTTGGTCTTTACGCCAAACTCATCAAAATCTGGAGGAAAAAAACACAAACGAGGACCAGGATGTTCTGGGTTTTAAGTTTTATGATTATCTTTGTTGAAAGAGTCAACTTACTACTTCAATTTTTTATTTTTTCCAGCGGCATCTTCGTGTGTGTGTGTGTGTGTGTGTGTGTGTGTGTGTGTGTGTGTGTGTGTGTTTCAGTTATTCAGCCACTCTACGCTGCGTCACCATGAGGTCTTTACTGTGATGTTATGGTAGTTGACGCTGCAGGCTGTGCGTTATTTCCTGTTGATTTTGTGTTTGAAGCATCCTTCTGGAGACTTCCTGTATTTTCCTACTTGATGACGTCCATCTCTAAATGACCTTTGACCTCCTCACTCTGTCTGCGTCCCTCAGCTCTGAGTCCTGTGGTTCCTGCTGGAGATGTAAAGCTTTGACTGCATTTGGACTTGAGTGAGGAAAATGTAAAGAAAATCCCCAGAAAGGCGTTAAAATGATCCTGATCATTGAGTCTTTTGGGGTTTTTATTAAAGTCCAGTAGAACAGAGACACTTAGTTTTCAGGCTGTTGGTTCAAACTGGCTTCAGCTCTGAGGAGAACATCAGGTTTTACACTCGATTGAATTCTGTTAGAAGTAACGTACACTTTTGTTTTTGTTGGCTTTCTTTTCCTCTGAGTTTTTAGTTTCCTTCATATGAATCCTGTAGTCTGGATTTTATTCTTTATAATTTATTCTCCTCCTTCCTGGTGCTACCAGTTTGGACTTGGTGTAAAATAATCCTAGTGAAAGTGCTTTTAAAGGTTTTACATGCATCCCAGTGTTTAACGTAACAGGAACGTCTGGGGTTTCAGTCCGAATGGTTGATGTGAAGCTGCTGCTCGTCTCTGGCTGTTCTCAATAAAAACATTTTTACTAAAGAGCTGTATTCCTTCTTGACATCAGATTTTATAGAATCACTGCTTTTAAATTTTTTTTTTAATAAATCAGAGCAAATCAGAGTGGTTTTACATTATTTTACAGCAGGTAGCAAGTATTAAACGTGTATCCAGGGTTAGATTTTTACTAAGTAAATCTATTTCTAAAGGTTTTATTGACATGAAGTTCTCACCAGATGTTGGTAACAACCCATCCTCCACACATGCAAAGAAACCAAACCGTCCACGTTCAGTTCTGTGTAATAAAACAGAACGACTCAGTGAAAAAGTATTTGGATTCTTTCTGAAATAGATTTTATTCTTGGGTCTAAAGCAGAGGTGTCCAAACTTTTCAAGGCAAGGGCCAAAATTGCCAAGTTAAGTCCTCAGAGGCCACAAAATTTAGATTTTTTAATTAAAAAAATGCAAAAAAAATTATTTTTTTGTGTGAATTTTGTTTATTTGAACAGAATGCAAAATTTTGCATTCATTCATTCATTCATTCATTAAATGAGCAGTGTTGCAGCAACACTGCTCATTTATAGGATTACACTGGAGTAGTTACATATTAACACTGTCTAGAAATATAATTTTATTTACACTGAAGAGCTAAAAACATCTGACACTTATAAAGAGTAATGTATGAGAGTTGATTTCAAATAACACTAGAGAAGTAGCAGTGTCATATTTAAATAACACTGTCAGTGTTATTTATCTTGTAGAGTAAAAACTGATTGACAACGGTCAGTGTAACTTGAGTTTTACTCTATAGCTCAAATCAACTTTAGGCAGAGTCAAATTGACTCTGAAAATGTAACACTGACGCGAGAGTAACTCATTTTAACAGTACACAGGGCAGGACCATATGTTCACTGGCCCAGTGTTGAAATTGACTCTTTAAGTGTTGCAGCAACACTGCTCATTTTACTGTGATGATGCAGCTGGTTTTTATCCAGAACGTTTTGATTCATTTTCATCCATCCTTTGATTATATGAAGCGTTCCAGAGCAGTCTGCAGAGAACCAGACCCACACCATGATGCTCCACCTCCAGACTTCACCGTTGGTCTAAGGCAGGCATGTCCAAAGTGCGGCCCGGGGGCCACTTGTGGCCCTCGGGGTGATTTTATGTGGCCCTCGCCTGGATTTCAAGGATGGTAGAATTTAGTCCTCCTTCAGGCTGTTGATGCACTTTTTTTTTTTTTTAATGATCATATTTTTACTAATGTGAGGCAGAACAACAAAAAACACAGTTGAACTAAAAATCCTTTAAGATGTTTAAAGGTATCCATCTTTGATTATTCAAGTTTTTAATTTAATTTTATGATTTAAAAAAAGTCAAACCTGACTTTTACTACAAAGCACACAAAACTTGACTAAATATGGATTCAAATTTATTCTCAAGACAAAGAAACTAGAAAACAATCGACCAATCAAATCCAAGATATTTGATGCTGTTTTGTTTAAAGGAACTTGACCCATGTTTGTATTTACAAAGATTTAAGAATCCTTTTCTACAAGAAAGCAAATATTTCGTTCGGTTCATTAAAATGTTGTATTCGGTACAAAATAAACAAAATTCACCAAAACTTTTTTTGTTGTTGCATTATTTAATAAAATCAAAACTTCATGGCCCTTAAGGAATTTTAACCTTGTGATTTTGGCTCTTGTCATGAAACGTTTGGACACCTCTGGTCTAAGGTTTCGACCCTTGACCTCCAAACATGGCGTATAATGCATAAGGATTATTTATTGTCATGAATACACAGAACTAAATTTGGTTGGTCGCTCTCAGGTTGAAAGGCACAAAATTCTACAAAGAAAATCAAATACCCATGTTGTAAAAACCTGTGCACACGACAGCAGGAAGAATAAAGAGTAAAAAGAATTTAAGAAGTATAACGATACATATAAAAATACTGACAATATTACACTTGTGCTTATTGCACAGGGATGATTCAGTGTAAACAACAGCAGCATGAACATGTATACAATGGCTTTAGAGGACTACAGGAGCCCAGAAGGGTCAACAAAATACAAAAGCCTCAACAATAAAAGCTGGAAGTAAAAAAAAACAAAAAAAAAACAGAAACTTAAAACTCCTGAAAAAAGAAGAAATATCGATGACTGGAAGTTTTAGCTTCACACAACTATCAGGTAGAAGAACCACGCCCACTGGTGACATCACTAAAAGTGGGTGGAGTCTAGAAACAGAAAGAGGTCCTCTGTCATGGTTGGAGGAGAGACTTGAAGCTAACTTTCAGGTATCCTGCTCAAAACGTCACCCTGATGCTTTAACTCTCATTTATAAACCTGTGGGTTATTTATGGTGACCTGCTGCTGATGTTCAAAGTACATTTAAAATAACAAAAAAAGTAACACAAATTCTTAGTTATGCCAAGATTTTAATATTTGACCTTCCTTGCTCTGCTAATGTATATTCTAATCTTTCCTTCATAACCTCTGTGTGTTCCTTTATTTCTCTTCATCTTCTCGTCCTATATCCGTTCAGTAAAACGTGTTTACAACACTAAAAAAAGAAAAGAGTCAGCAGCAGCTGATGAAGTCACTTCCTGCTCTTCTGATTTCCTCCTGGGCTGCAGCAGCTTCTCCGCTCGGCGGATCGAATCAAACCCGACCATCTGGACCCGCCGGGACCTCTGGAGCGCCTTAAAGTCCGCTGAGGAGTTTCACCGAGCCGGGTAAGAACAAGCAGGTGAAGAGGAGCCGGATCAGCTGCCTGGAGAAAGTGAAAGTAAAGCAGCAGGTCAGGTGTCTCTGACTCTGATCGCTCCGAGGTCTGTTGTTGTTCTAAATGTTTAGTGGAGAGAAGCAGAGCCTGATTCCAGGGGGGACTCCTGGAGCCTAGGGACCGTCTGCAAAGTGCAACACCCAAACCAAAGTGTTAGGTGGTCAGCTGATCTACCAGGGCTCGCCGACCTCTGAGCTAAAGGGCCACCAGGTTTAAACATGTTTTAATGTTTAAAAAATAATCTACATTCATCAGTGTTGGGTACGTAACTTTAAAATTGTAATATATTCATATTACTAGTTACAGCAAAAAATATATATAATATAGTTTGTATTACATATTACAATCCCCAAAAGTAACTAAGTTACACTACTTTTAGTTACTTTTGGCTAAATATCTTATGTGACGGCGTTCTAGAATACTATAACTCATCAATTTACATTTTCCACAAGAATGACACCAGAAAATACTGTGATTTTCTCACTATTTTATTAAACTACAGTCAATTCTAAATAATATTTTATTAATGTCAGTCCATACATCAGCTGTTGATGCTCCTGGGCTTCAAATACTCTCTTTAGCTCCGTTTCCATAGCAACACACGTCTTATCCAACTCGTTTCCGGGGGTGGGGTGTTGTAACTAGTAAGTTACTCAAATTGTAACTAGTAATATATTACTTTACCTTAAAAGAGTAATGTTAATATATTACTAGTTACTCAAAAAAGGAATATGTTACAGTAACTAATTACTTTGTAACTAGTTACTCCCAACACTGATATTAATGCATTTGTGATTAAAGAAGATGACAGTAGTTTTTATTTGATTTGATAAGAGACTTGTGCTTTTTGGAGAAAAGGCCTGTGGGCACCTTGTACGGTTCCTGGGGGCACCAGGTTGGTGACCCCTGGTCTACATCATCACTCTGATGATCATCTGTCATCCTGTCGGTGAAACCAATCAGGTTTCAATGTGGAGCATCTAGGGACCATCTGTAAAGAGCAGCACCCTGACACAGAAGCCTATTGTGACTGATGCCTAGGTAGGAGATACCAGTTTCCTCGTTTTGATGATGCAGCATCACTTTGAGTGTTATGACCTTAAAGTGAACTTATTGGTTAGATGTTAATGTTTGTGGTAGATTATCTGGACATGTAGAGGTGAGTGGTCTGATGCTCCACCTGGACTTTTTCTCTCTGATTCTTTACCTTTTAAATCCTTTTAAAAGGGCAGTCACAGACCTGCTTCAACAAACCCACATCACCTGGACGAAGCAGCAGCTCTGTGAGGTTCTTTGATTTCTCCATTCAATACAATCCAGTCTGATTTATTATGTAGAAACTCCAGAGACACAGGTGGATCCTCTACAGCAGGAGGCGCCCAAACTTTTCAACACGAGGGCCAAAATCACCAAGTGTCAAGTCCTCGAGGGCCACAAAAGTTAGAATAGTTCTTAAAAATATATGTGTATATATTTTGTGATCCTGATTACATTTTGTGCCTGCTAATGTTTTATTCACCTGTGCTTTGTAATATTTGATTATACCTGTATTGTACAGCGCTTTGTGATCTGTTTCTGTGAAAGGCGCTTTAAAAATAAAATTTACTTACTTACTAAAAAAAACAAGCAAAAAATATTTTGTTCTGCTCAAAAATTCATTATAAATGCAACATTTTTAATGAGCAGTCTTTGTCAATACGACACAGAGATCTTTATGTTTGACTCAATAATAAAAAGCATCAGATTGACTGGATCTGATTGGTCGACTGTTTTTAGGTTTCTACATTTAGTTCCATCCTCAGCAACCAGACCAGGATCTGGGTCTTTCTCCAGTCCTGTTGCTGGGTTTAGTCAGGCTTTATGACCAGAGCTCACAGGTCTGCGTTTTGGTCAAAGTCAGTGAGGATCTGTGGTTCTTTTTACCAGGAAATAAAGTCGGAAATCTCAATATCTCTTGAATTGTCTCAAAAATGTTTTGAATATTTTGATTGAATGTAAAATTTTGCATTTAAAAAGATTTTAATTTACTTGGATTTTTTGTTTGTTTGTTTGTTGGGTCTCATGTTAGTAAAAATCTAAAAAATGTCATAAAGCATCTCTGCATCAAAATCCTGCAGGAAAACGAAATTATATAATTTTTAAAATGCAGCTGAGGGCCACATTTGGCCCCCGGGCCGCACTTTGGACACGCCTGCTCTACGGTCACCTGGATTAAGGACTACCTGACTAACAGACCTCAGGTTGAGTGTCTGACCAGGTGGTCAGGAGCACCACAGGGAGCTGAACTCTCACCACTCCTGTTTACTCTGAACACCTCAGACCTTCAGTAGCAGTCAGAGTCCTGACATCTGCAGGAACATTCTGATGACTCCACAATAAATACTGTAACATTTACAGCCTTAGCTTACCTGCAATGCACGTCCCCAGATGGACCTTCAACTGGACGATGTAGCTGCTGCTCAGCAACACTAACATGAGAGCAATTAAACTAAATTCTTAATTTAGAGAAAGTACTTTATTAATAATGTACTATCTTTTTGTAGACTCATGGCGACAGCGAAAGCCAACCTGAGAAAACCTCAGGAGTCCGACGAGCAGTCCGAAGAGGTTTTGAGACCTGAGGAGTCGAGGATGGAGTCTGAGGCCTCCAGGATTACATCACCAGGCCCCACCACGTCCTGGGAGTCTGAGCTGACCTCCATCCAGCACGCTCTAAAGTTTGTGATGGATCTGAAAGAAGAGTTCATTTGTCCGCTTTGTAAAGGAGTTGTTCTGAATCCCCAGCAGAACTCGTGTGGACATATCTACTGTTTCCACTGCGTCCAGAAGCTGCTGTAAGAGGGACATCAACATGCATTTACTCTGAAGTTATCATAAAGCAGCGGCTGTCAGCTGCTCTGTGTTTGAACCTGTGATGGTAGAGAAGAAAATCACACTGACATGAAAGCAAGTAGATAGATGGAGGGGAATATTCCTTTAATCTTCAATCAGCAGGGATACTCCACCAGAAAGTGGTTTATCGTCTATTGCTATATTCCTCATAGTTAGATCAGTGGGTAAAAACAATTAGTAACCAGTCCAGCTGTTATCCTGATCCAGCAGTACTCCTTTAGCTTTAGCTTAGCGTAAATCACTGTAAGTGAATGGTAACAACTAGCATTGTGAGAAAAAAGTCCCTAAAACTCACTCAGTAGTGATACTAGTTCTGACTAGTGACCTCAGTAAACAGATCGACTGCAAGTGAAAATAAAAAGTAACACGAAGGAATTATAGGTACTACTTTAGACTCGGGACTACTTTATGACAAAGAACAGCTGTAAGCCTCCGCTGAACGGCGGAATATGGCAATAGACAAAAAAAATCCCCTTCTGGTGGAGTATCCCTTTAACATGTACGAGTACATATCGGTTACTACGGTAATCATAGTCTTTTTAAATGTATCGTTTGTAATAAGGATCTTTGGTCTGACCTGCAGTGTGCTCCGTATTTCAGGGAGCGTCCTTCACCATCCAGCCCAGTCTGCCCAGTGGACAGAGCTGTGATCACACCAGCAGAGGTCAGTCAAACTACAACTTGACTTCCAACCAGTTCCAGCTTTAAAGGGTCATTCAAAGAGGCGTTCTGTCAGTTCTTTATCTACAGTAAGGACCACATCTCTCAAAGAGCAGTCCTGTTCCCAGAGCAGGCTAATCAGGAGAGATGCTGCTGCAGATCACTGAAAAATCAGCAGTTCTTTTTGTGTTTTTAACCCTTTAAAATCTAAAATATGAAATAATAATAAAGTCTAGTTTTTAACTGTTTATTGGCTATTGATGATGAATATAAACCAACTATCATAGTGGTCCGAATATCAGACAACCCAACTATTTTCAAAATGAATCTTAGAAAAAGGCATTTTTGAAAACTAAATCTCAACTTTTATAAAGTAAAGAAAATATTTTTTGTTTGAAAAAATTACATATAGCATTGTTTTCAAAGTGTACAACCACATTCAGAATGAAACACTTATTGCATACCATAAAATAATGTGTAGTGTGTCTGAATGTAATAACAAAAGTCAGCTTTTGGCTGTCCTTCTTTTGGGATCTCCATCTCTAACATCACTCTCTGATGCCTTGTATTATTGGCTGATTGAGAGATGTTGGTACCTAAGATGACTCTGACTAAACATCCATAGAAGTCTGATCTCTCCTGACTCTCATCAGATCTCCATCAGCAGCATCTGGATCAGCTGGAAGGTCTAAGAGAATGTTTTGAACATCATGATGACAGAGAATAACAGGAATCCAGTCTGGAAGTAATGAAAGATGGATTTGTTTCTCTGATCACTTTGGGTCAGGATGTTTCTAATTCTAGTAAAATTACACAGTTGGAGGACCAGTCGTAGTAGCATAATTCACTTCATGTCCTCAACTCCTCTCAACATTACAATGAATTTGATCTGACTGATGAAAAATAATCAGCATCCTTTAGACAGCTGCTTTAGGAGGCTGGTATAAACACAGCTGATCTTGAATCAAACCTGTTTAGTTCATATAGTCTGTTACCATAGTAACCTTCTGTGTTCGGGGTTCATTTCCTCTGAATTTTCACATGATCGAAACAGAAAACACCTGTTTGTAACCTCTACATCCTGATTCTGTTTGGGGGTTTTTTGCAGGTTTTTCAGGACAACTGTTGTAAACGAGAGATCTCCAGTTTAGAGGTGTACTGCCCCAACTCCCCAGCATGCACCTCTGTCCTCACACTGAACCAGCTGCAGGTAGATTACAGAAACAAAGTTCAATGAAGCAACTCATGTCTAATAATGTATTTCTGGTTCATGTTGTAGTAAAAAAAAAAACTAGGAAGAGCTCAAAAGTCTCCATCAAAAGCATGGATGTCTGATTGATTCACAGCTTTTAATGGTTGATTTAAACTGTTGTTGGGTTTTTTTTTTGTCAGGATGAAATGATTAGACAACAAACGACTTTAACCCCATGTAGACTAGAGTCACAAACTTACATCACTTCTGCTGTAAAGTGACCAGATAGAGTACTTTAGTACTTTGATTAAAACCCTGCCAGTCCTATGTGTGTCTGCCGTCCTCTGGTGGAGGATCTACAGGTGGAGAGAGACTGTTTCTATTCGTTACTATTTGTTCATCCTGGTCCAGTTCAGCTGAATATTCCGAAGTTCTTATAATAATATTAGCCTAGTTCTGTTCTTTCATATCTCGGGTTTAAAGAGTTCAAACTGCACGGTGTAATTTTCAAACAAGCTAGGTATCGCTAGCTATTTTACACAAACACGCCTCAGAGCTCTCACCCCTCCCGTCTGCTCTAATCCCTATGCAGCGCCTCCCCCGGACATGGGACTGTGCGTTGCCACAGTAACACTAACACTGCTTGGATCCTCCATTAACGCGTGCTGGAGCATTTTTCAGCAGAACATCCCAGAAGTGAGAGAAGGACAGAAACGGCCGGCTGTTAGCGCTTCAATTTTAGGAAAAAAGTACCAGAGTCCCAAAAAGAAAAACACCTTTTCAGCTAGCAGGAAGCTAAAAACGTTGGGACGTAGAAAGAGCAAAACCTGGGGGAACGTTAGCATAGCGTTTCAACGGCTGGTGTTTTGCTCTCTATCGTCTCTGTGGCAATGCGCGGTCTCATGTCCGCGGGAGGCGCTGCATAAGGATTATACCCGACGGGAGGGGTGAGAGCTCTGAGACGTGTTTATGTAAAATAGCTAGTGATACCTAGCTTGTTTGAAGATTAGCTATATCACCTTTAAATGAACTGTTATCTGGATATATGTGGTAATGGATACTGCTAAAGGTCCAGATGATCTGGGAAAGAGGCATACATACATATACACGCACACCCATTTTTTCCACATTGTCATTGTGGAGTGTTGCGTGTAGAATTTTAAGGACAAAAGTGAATGGAATCCATTTTGGAATACGGCTGTATCGTAACAAAATGTGTAAAAAGTGATGCTCTGTGAATACTTTCCAGATGCACTGTCTCTATGTGTACCATAATGGTGGAATGATTAACAGAACATACAAGGTACCCAACATGAAGGGTGGATTCAGACATTAGGAGATTCTCCTGCAGCAGTAGTGGCGTTGTATTGAATTCTAAAGTTTTGTTCTATATTTTCACTCCCTGCAGGACCACCTGAGGCTGTGTCAGTATGAGCAGCTTCAGTGCATCAACCCAGGCTGCAGCGAGGTGCTGCACAGGAGGAATCTACAGGAGCACATGACCAGGGTCTGTCCTCATCGTACCGAGCCCTGCCCCCACTGCAGGCACCTGCTGCAGATAGGCCTCATCCAGGTAACTGCTAACCGCAGTCTGTGCTCAACACACTGCACCACTTCAAACCTTTTACTAACAGGTTCTCATGCCATGCTCAAAATGTCCTTTCATTTCCGTTTTAACATTTAATCAATAACGGACCCCTTAGTAATTCCTATAATTTAATTTATCCTAGTACTAATTGTGTTCTTACTAGTTGAACTTTCAAATGAAGATATCAACAGCAATGTTGTTACTAGTATAATATACTAGTATAAACTATAATTAAGGATATCGATAATAACAACTGCACTAGTAGGAATTAAAGGGATACTCCACCGGTAAGTTATTTTTTGTCTATTGTCATATTCCTCAGAGTTAGATAAGTGGGCAAAAACTATTTGTAAACAGCCCAGATGTTTTCCTGACACAGCAGGTGAATATTCATGCTCAGACGGGTACCTGTCACTCTGTCACCTCTAAAAATGTTCAAAGTGCGGTAGGTACTCACCTGAGCGGACCAGGCATGTCCCCGTCCGCTCAGGCGGGTACCTGTCACTCTGGGTGATTCTTTCCTTCCTAGGATCATGTGCAGAGCTCATGTCCAGAGGTGAAGGTTCAGTGTCCTGATGACTGCTCTGACAAAGTCCCTCGACAGAAGGTGAGTTCCCCCTGTGAACCACAGCCTCAGCCTGCAGGTACAATAAGTGTAATTACTGCAGACGTGTCAGATAAGCAGGAGTCAGAGCTCTTATTGAGCCCCATGTTTCTATACAGTACGATATGTAGGGATGAATTAGTGAGCAATATATTAAACATAAAGCCTTATAGTTTGACTTATCTATAAGCATGTATATGTGTGTATATGTGTATGTATGTATGTATTACAGTATGTATATTACAGGCCTTGGCACTGTTAAAATCTTTTTCAAAAAACACAATCATATTTAATTTGTACGATTACTGATACTGTTTTTAAAAAATCATTTATAAAACTTTAATTGCTTGATGTTTATACAAGCCCATAAATGTGTTGAATGGACTTTGATGTGAGTATTTTCTGACATATGACACTGCCAAGAAATAATATTGGAACTAAAAACATGTTAATCCCTCACATATATCAGTAAACTATTAATAATCCAGTTTTCATGAAGCGAACTGAAGAAAAGTCATTAATTGTGTTTTTAGACACAGAGCTGCATTTGGACAGAAACATGACAATTTTAGGGGTTAAATGTTAAAAATGAATTATTATTTGATTAGGACTGATACTGGCTCAAAAGATTAAAAAATACATATTAAAAACTAATAAGTAATAAAACTGTTACGGCTTGATTTTTCATGAGCGCATCAACATTGAAAGGGACCCTCTGGACAAACCGTCGCTCAGCCATAAAGTGGTCTGTCAGGAGTTCTGATGGTTGTGGAGGCGTTCTGCGGTTGACAGGGGTCAGCTGTGATTCAGTAAAAACTCCTCTCTGACCGCTCTAACATTATAAATGTTGTAATGTTGTCCTCCTCCAGCTGACGGAGCACAGAGCGTCGTATCCGGAGGTCCACACCGACTGCTCCTATCTAAGGTTTGGCTGCTCTGTGAAGGTGAGTTCACCTGATGTGACTCAACTCTTCGGTTCTCGTTATCTAAGCAGAGATGCTGCCTGTGTTTCAGGCTAAAAGAGGGAAAATGAAGCTGCACGAAGAGGCTGCTGTCAGTCACCACATGCTGCTGGTCCTGAGGAGCAACACCCACCTGGAACAAAAGGTCCACTTTCAACGGACACACGCTTCTACATGCACAGACGCTGGTGGAGAGCAGCAGCTTCCACCTTATTTGTAGACTTCGTGATATGTTTCTGTACATTTTTAGAAAATAATCTCTCTCCAGAACTCCAATATGTTTCCCAGCTAACTGATTTAGAATATTCACATACCTCTCTTGATTGATGAAATGGTCCGGGTTGTGGGGGCAGCACCACTAGACTGTCCTCTCTCCAGCAGCTCCTCCAGAAGACGTTCCCTTGTCTCTGCCCTGGAATGAGCTCCCAAAATAGTAACCTGTTACTTACATTTGCAATAAATCTTTTTCAAGTGGCGCAGTCCCTGAACAAATGAAAATAGCCAGAGTTATTCCTATTTATAAAAGTAGTGATAAACAATTAGCTTGCAACTACAGACCTATTTCTTTACTACCACAGTTTTCAGAGATACTAGAGAAACTTTTTGTAATTAGATTCGAAGCATTTATTAACAAGTTTGATCTTTTAAATGACCATCAGTATGGGTTTAGGAAGAATCGTTCAACTTCATTAGCAGTTATGGAATTGGTAGAGCAGATTGCAACAGATCAAAAACTTCATGTAGTGGCTGTTTGAATTGACTTGAGTAAGGCATTTGATACAGTTGATCACATATCTGCTCAAAAAGTGTGAATACTATGGTCTTTGTGGTAAAACTAATCAATGGCTTCAAAGTTATTTAAGCAGTAGATTTCAATATGTAACTGTTAATAATTCAGATTCACAGCTTGAAAAAGTAACATGTGGTGTACCGCAAGGCTCGGTGCTAGGACCAAAATTTTTCACGCTCTACCTGAACGACATCTTTTCTGTATCGACTCGGTTAAAACTCATCATGTTTGCAGATGATACAAATTTTATTTGTACAGGAAAAGACACGAGTGAATTATTACAAGAGGTTGAAAACGAATTGGTCTCAGTTAAAAAATGGTTTGATTATAATAATTTGTCACTAAATGAAAATAAAACCAAATTCATGATATTTTCAGGGAACAGGGACATTGACGGTGCTAAGCTGTATTTACATGGAGTTCAAATTGAACAAGTACATGAAACTAAATGTTTAGGTGTGATTATAGATAGTAAACTCAGTTGGAAACCACATATTGAAGATATGAAAGTGTCTAAATCTATTGCTATCCTCTATAAAACAAGGGATGTATTAAATAAGAAAGCTTTGTTTTTGATTTATTGCTCTTTAGTTCTGCCTTATTTGTCTTACTGTGCAGAGATTTGGGGAAATGCAGGAAAACTGTGTGTAGAGTCTGAATTTAAATGACAAAAAAGGCTGTTAGAATAGTAAACAAAGTGGGATACCTCGCACCAACCCATAAGTTATTTAGACACATTAAAACGCTAAAACTAGGAGATATTGTAAAAGTAAAACTTGTAGAGATTCTCCATAGAGTAGCTAATAATAATAAAGTTTATTTCAAACCAAGAGGTGATCACTCTAATCTCAGAGGTGTGTTTATGTCTGAACTAATGTGAAATCAAGATGTTTCTGTTGTTGGTGTGAAATATTGGAATGAGTTAGGTCATGACTTGAAGAATCTTTACCAAAGTTTAAAGCATGGTGTCAAATATTTACTGAGTATGAAAAGTCTGTGTAGACAGGAATGATTTTTTCATTGTGGTTATTTTTTGTTGGGGAAAACAAAATAAATGTATAAAGGTTATTTCTTTATTTTAGGTGGAAAATAGGGCAGGCTGAAATAAGCATTGCTTCTGTCTGTTCCTGTTTTGGTTGTAATTCAAGTCTTGTTGTTTGAAAAGAAAACTAATTTTATGTTAATGTTACAAACCAAAATAAAGACAGAAAGAAGAAAGAAAATAAAATGCCTGAAACATCTGTACTCGGGGGGGGGGGGATTTTTGACCAGATGCCCAAACCTCCTCGACTGACTCCTCTTGATGAGGAGGAGCAGCGGCTCTACTCCGAATCCCTCCTGATGTCCGAGCTCCTCGCCCTATCGCTGAGCCCAACCACCCTGCAGGGAAAACTCATTTCTTGTATCTGTGATCTCGTTCTTTTGGTCTTTACCCAAAGCTCATGATGGTAGGTGAGGACTGGGAGTAGATCGAAAGTCTTGCTATCTAGCTCAGCTCCCTCTTCCCGCTCCCTCCTTCCCTCACTTGTGAACAAGACCCCAAGATACTTAAACTCCTCCTCTACAGTTGTCAATCTACCGTTTTCTGATCAAGAACCTTGTCCTCCTCATCCCAGCTGCATCGCTCTAGGCTTTGTTTAGCACAAATATGTATAAAAATACAAAGATCCTGCACTTAGCCCTGATCTCCCCGTCAGGTGGAAGCTCTCCAGGAGGAGGCCCAGACGAAGCAGCAGGAGGTCTGGAGAAACGACGTCGTTCTCACCAGGCGGCACCAGCAGATCGCGTCTCAGCTGCAGCAGAGTGGCGACCTCGAGCATGTGATCACAGCTGCTCAGGTAACGACGAGTTTTAAATCTCACCAACCCTGTTTGTCTCAACCAGCGTCCTTTAATTCGCCTTTACTTTAATCTTAGAAAACATCACAGTTTCATTGATTGATTCATTAACTCATCTGTCTATTTCCTGTTTCTAGCGACTCCACCCAGAGTGATGTCATCAGTGGGTGTGGTCCTAAATAGCTGATAGAATGACCCAAACATCTGTTTATTTTCTTGTGTTCTTCCTCACCGTGTTGATCTTATGTTCCAGCCCTTGGATCGTATTCCCTAACGGACTAACCGACCTTCATTCTTTTCTTCTTCCTCTTCTGGTTTCTGAGTTACTTCTTGATAATGTGGCCGGGTACTTCCTGTAGAGTCATGTGACCCGTGTCACCTGTTTGTGTGAATAGTGGGATCTGAGCAGGCAACAGGACGCCCTGTCCTCAGTCCAGCTGGACGTCCAGCAGGTGTCTCGGGGTCTGGGTCCGGATCTGGATGAGCTGGACCAGCTCAAAAGGTCTCTGGAGGCCGTGATGAGCAAAGTGTTGTCAGCCGAGGCCCTCAGAGAGCACATAGGTAACAGGACCAACAGTGTGTCTGAATTTGAAGTGTTTTGACAGAAACGTGTTTTCTGATGGAGCTCAGAATAGATGAGTCTAGATCCATCATCTTAGGTCTGCAGTCCCCCACTGGTATGTCTTCTGTCTGATGATGGTGTCTCCTCTATCCAGCGTCATTAGAGGAGAACCTGAAGCGTCAGACGAGTCTCCTGGACCTTCACTCTGCTCAGCTCAGCTTCAACAAGCAGCACCTGCAGGAGCTGGAGGCGATGTCCTACGACGGACGGCTCATCTGGAAGATCGACGACTTTAGGAAAAAGAAGGAAGCCGAGGCCAAAGGTCAGCCGCCGTGCCTGAGCAGCCTGTCGCTCCTCACTGGACGCTGCGGCTACAAAATGGCCATCAAAGCCTACCTGAATGGGGACGGGGACGGCAGGGGGACTCACCTGTCTCTTTACGTGGTTCTGATGCCTGGAGACTTTGACGCGCTGCTGCCGTGGCCTTTCAGACAGACCGTGTCTCTGTCTGTTCTGGACCAGAGTGGCGCCAGGAACCACCAGAGTCTCAGCTTCAGACCCGACCCGTCGAACAAATGCTTCCAAAAACCTGCTTCTGACGCCGCCAGCAACGTCGCTGTTGGATTTCCGTGCTTCATGACCCTCGACGCCCTAGAGACGCCCCAAAACGCTGCGTACATCAAAGACGACACGTTATTTGTGAACGTTAAGGTGGATACGGCAGGTCTGGAGCAGCTGTGAAGGAATCTTAGGTCAAATGTGTGATTTCATTTATTCCTCTGGTGCTGAAGTGTTTAGTTCCTGCTGTTGTGTCATTTGGCCGATCATCAACAATTCATTTGAAAAGTTTGGAGGAACAACCTCTAAAAATGACTTGAAATGGTAAATCTACCGTGCCGTGAAAAAGTTTTTACCCCCTCAAAGATGTCTTCTGTTTTTGCTTTTAGTCATTTAAATGTTTCAGGACAGCAAAAAATTCAATATCAGACAAACACAATCCGATAAATATAAATACAGTTTTCAAATGATCGTTTAATAAAGGACGGACAAAAGCGGTGAAAAGTGATCGCTCTCGTTGTTAAATCATGAATTTGTTGTGATTAATCAGATTATTTAAAAAGCTGAGTTCAGTTTCAGACGAGGACAAAACTTGTACTCAATGGGGGGGGGGCACAACTGGCTTGAGTGCAGTGGGGTGGAGAGGGGTGGGGGGGTGAATTGCAAGCAAGTGTTATGGTATCAAACCTACACCTAAAACAACATCTAGTAACCATTTAAAGGGATATCCCGTTTTGCTTGTTTTTAGCTCCCCCTAGTGTCCGTTTTAAATCACTGCAGTAAAATCGTTAGCTCCGTAGTTTCTGCTCAGAAACCCCTAAATCTACCTGTTAAACGTCTCCTCAGCCTTCACTGCTTTCTACTGGAGCGGTTCATCACTCAGTCAAAGAAATCAGCTGTTCAAGCAGGGAGAGATGGGAAAAATCAGGAATCATGAGCTAAAAACCAGGGCTGGGTAAAAAAAATCGATTTAATCGATTTCATATACATTTTTCAGAATCGATTCATTAGGCCTGAGATCGATTTTTCTCCTTGACTGAAACTTGACACTTCTGTTTAGTTTTATAACCATTTGGTTAATTCATGGGTACAAAGTTTAAACAGCCCAATTTAAAAGTTTGCACTTTAAACCTGTTGTTCAAGGTGAAAATAAAAATAAAGTTTATTTGTATTCTGAACACAGTTGGGCCTTTTTAATTATTTAAGACCAGACTGAAGTTTTTTTTGTTTTTTTTTTTAAATTAAAATCTAATGATTACAGTCCAAACACACCATAATATTCTACATTGTCTGTACAGCTTTTGAACATGACTTATTTACCATTTTAACTCTTAACCAAGGGAGTAAAAAGAAAACAACACAGAGAACTAAAAATAACATAGAGAGAATCTAACTAACATTCTTATTACTATCTGAACTCATCAAAATGTTATAGATTTGTTTTTGCTATAAACTCATGCAATGTCATGGCATTTACTGTAGACATCTTTTTTAGTGAACTGGCAGCAGTTTAGTTTCGTTCTTAAATAGAGTCCAGACAGGAGGAGTTTTGGTGTATCGACATTTATGAATGAAAAATTTTGACATGATTATACAATTGTTAATTATAAATTCTGAAGACCAGACTGAAGTGAATCGAATCGAATTTAACTGAATCGAATCGTGATTAGGTGTGATTAGGAGGGCGTGATTGGGAGGAACGGCCCGCCCAATCTGAATTCGAGTGGTGTTCTGTTTTTGGACTTCTGTGCAAGTCGCAGTTTGGCCATAACGAACACCATGTTCGAACATAAGGATGCCCACCGGTACACCTGGTACCAGGGCAGCCTAGGTTACAGGTCGATGATTGACTTTATAGTTGTATCATCTGACCTGAGACCGTATGTTTTGGACACTCGGGTGAAGAGGGGAGCAGAGCTGTCAACTGATCACCACCTGGTGGTGAACTGGATCAGATGGCAGGGGAAGATGCTACGCAGACCTGGTAGACCCAAACGTATAGTGAGGGTCTGCTGGGAACGCCTGGCAGAAGAGCCTGTCAAGATGGTCTTCAACTCCCACCTCCGGCAGAGCTTCGACCGCATCCCGAGAGCAGTGGGGGACATTGAGTCCGAATGGGCCTTGTTCCGCTCTGCGATTGTTGAGGCGGCTGTTGCTAGCTGTGGTCGCAAGGTAGCCGGTGCCAGTCGTGGCGGTAACCCCCGTACCCGCTGGTGGACACCAGAGGTTAGGGGAGCCGTCAGGCTGAAGAAGGAGGCCTACAGGGCGTGGCTGGTCTGTGGGTCTCCAGAGGCAGCAGACAGGTACCGGCGGGCCAAGCGAAGTGCAGCAGTGGCAGTTGCCGAGGCAAAATCTCGAGCGTGGGAGGAGTTTGGCGAGGCCATGGAAAAAGACTATCGGTCGGCTCCAAAGAGGTTCTGGCAAACCGTCCGGCGCCTCAGGGGAGGAAGGCAGCAACTCGCTCACACTGTTTACAGTGGGGACGGGGAGCTGCTGACGTCAACTGGGGCTATAGTCGGACGGTGGAAGGAATACTTTGAAGAGCTCCTCAATCCCACCGACGCGCATTCCGAGGAGGAACCAGAGCTGGGAGACCTGGGGATGGACTGTCCAATCTCTGGGGCAGAAGTCGCTGAGGTAGTCAAACAACTACGCAGCGGCGGAGCCCCGGGGGTGGATGAGATCCGACCTGGGTATCTCAAGGCGATGGATGTTGTAGGTCTGTCGTGGCTGACACGTCTCTGCAACATTGCGTGGTCATCGGGGGCAGTTCCTGTGGAGTGGCAGACCGGGGTGGTGGTTCCCATTTTTAAGAAGGGGGACCAGAGGGTGTGTTCCAACTATAGGGGGATCACACTCCTCAGCCTCCCTGGAAAGGTCTACTCCAGGGTCCTGGAGAGGAGGTTCCGGTCGATGGTTGAATCTCGGATTGAAGAGGAGCAATGTGGTTTTCGTCCTGGTCGTGGAACTGTGGACCAGCTCTTTACCCTCGCTAGGGTGATGGAGGGGTCATGGGAGTTTGCCCAACCAATCCACATGTGTTTTGTGGATTTGGAGAAGGCTTATGACCGTGTCCCCAGGGGCACCCTGTGGGGGGCGCTCCAGGAGTATGGGGTTGATGGTCTTTTGTTAAGGGCCATTCAGTCCCTGTACCAGAGGAGTGTGAGTCTGGTCCGCATAGCCGGCAGTAAGTCGGACCTGTTCCCAGTGAGGGTTGGACTCCGCCAGGGCTGCCCTTTGTCACCGGTCCTGTTCATAACCTTTATGGACAGGATTTCTAGGCGCAGCCGTGGTGTGGAGGGGGTGGAGTTTGGTGACAGGAGAATCGCGTCTCTGCTTTTTGCGGATGATGTGGTCCTCCTAGCTTCATCAGGCTCTGACCTTCAGCTCTTGCTGGGGAGGTTCGCAGCCGAGTGTGAAGCGGCTGGGATGAGGATCAGCACCTCCAAATCTGATGCCATGGTTCTCGACCGGAAAAAGGTGGATTGCCAACTCCGGGTCGGGAGAGAGGTCCTGCCTCAAGTGGAGGAGTTCAAGTATCTCGGGGTCTTGTTCACGAGTGAGGGAAGGAGGGAGCGGGAGATCGACAGGCGGATTGGGGCAGCGTCTGCAGTGATGCGGACGCTGAACCGGTCTGTTGTGGTGAAGAAGGAGCTGAGCCAGAAAGCAAGGCTCTCGATTTACCGGTCGGTCTACGTCCCAATCCTCACCTATGGTCATGAGCTTTGGGTAATGACCGAAAGAACGAGATCGCGGATACAAGCGGCTGAAATGAGTTTTCTCCGCAGGGTGGCCGGGCTCAGCCTTAGGGATAGGGTAAGAAGCTCGGACATCCGGGAGAGACTCGGAGTAGAGTCGCTGCTCCTCCATATCGAAAGGAGCCAGTTGAGGTGGTTCGGGCATCTGGTAAGGACGCCTCCTGGACGCCTCCCTCGGGAGGTGTTCTGGGCATGTCCTGCCGGCAGGAGGCCCCCAGGTCGACCCAGGACAAGCTGGAGGAAATACATCTTCAGTTTGGCCTGGGAACGCCTGGGCGTCCCAGCTGAGGAGCTGGTGGACTTGGCCGGGGAGAAGGTGGCCTGGGCTGCCCGACTTGGAATGCTGCCCCCGCGACCCGGACCCGGATAAGCGGAAGAAGGCGAGGCGAATCGTGATTAATCGATTCAGAGCCTTATGAATCGAAATCGAATCGATTTGGGAAATTGGCCACAATACCCAGCACTACTAACAACACTCCAGAGCTAGCATAACAGCTAGCCACTTTGGGTTAGCCTAACCCTCGTGAGATGTGACTTTGTGAGACTTCTGGGCACCGGACCAGAGACTGAGATCTTGCAATCGTGGTATTCTGGATCCAAGCAGCAGATGGGGCTGAGTCACTCTTCATTAAACTGTAAAGGGTCGGATTAATACTGGCTCAAGGAAAAGATTTAAAATATAAACAAATTGGAAAGTATGCCTTTAATGTAGTGTAACATTGTTAAAAACTGAAGAGGTCAAACCTGCTTTAAAAAAACAACAGACTGATAGAGACCTGTCCACACAGACTGATAGAGACCTGTCCACAGACTGATAGAGACTTGTCCACAGACTGATAGAGACCTGTCCACACAGACTGATAGAGACCTGTCCACACAGTCTGATAGAGACATGTCCACACAGACTGATAGAGACCTGTCCACAGACTGATAGAGACCTGTCCACAGACTGATAGAGACCTGTCCACACAGTCTGATAGAGACCTGTCCACATACTGATAGAGACCTGTCCACAGACTGATAGAGACCTGTCCACAGACTGATAGAGACATGTCCACAGACTGATAGAGACCTGTCCACACAGACTGATAGAGACCTGTCCACACAGACTGATAGAGATCTGTCCACAGACTGATAGAGATCTGTCCACACAGACTGATAGAGACATGTCCACAGACTGATAGAGACCTGTCCACACAGACTGATAGAGACCTGTCCACAGACTGATAGAGACCTGTCCACACAGACTGATAGAGATCTGTCCACAGACTGATAGAGACCTGTCCACAGACTGATAGAGACATGTCCACAGACTGATAGAGACCTGTCCACACAGTCTGATAGAGACATGTCCACACAGACTGATAGAGACCTGTCCACAGACTGATAGAGACCTGTCCACACAGACTGATAGAGACCTGTCCACACAGACTGATAGAGACCTGTCCACACAGTCTGATAGAGACCTGTCCACACAGACTGATAGAGACCTGTCCACACAGTCTGATAGAGACCTGTCCACTGACTGATAGAGACCTGTCCACAGACTGATAGAGACCTGTCCACACAGACTGATAGAGACCTGTCCACACAGACTGATAGAGACCTGTCCACACAGTCTGATAGAGACCTGTCCACACAGTCTGATAGAGACCTGTCCACTGACTGATAGAGACCTGTCCACAGACTGATAGAGACCTGTCCACACAGTCTGATAGAGACCTGTCCACACAGACTGATAGAGACCTGTCCACACAGACTGATAGAGACCTGTCCACAGACTGATAGAGACCTGTCCACACAGACTGATAGAGACCTGTCCACACAGACTGATAGAGACCTGTCCACAGACTGATAGAGACCTGTCCACACAGACTGATAGAGACCTGTCCACAGACTGATAGAGACCTGTCCACAACTGATAGAGACCTGTCAACAGACTGATAGAGAGCTGTCCACAGTCTGATAGAGACATGTCCACACAGACTGATAGAGACCTGTCCACACAGACTGATAGAGACCTGTCCACACAGTCTGATAGAGACCTGTCCACAGACTGATAGAGACCTGTCCACACAGACTGATAGAGACCTGTCCACACAGACTGATAGAGACCTGTCCACAGACTGATAGAGACCTGTCCACACAGACTGATAGAGATCTGTCCACAGACTGATAGAGACCTGTCCACAGACTGATAGAGACCTGTCCACACAGACTGATAGAGACCTGTCCACACAGACTGATAGAGACCTGTCCACACAGTCTGATAGAGACCTGTCCACAGTCTGATAGAGACCTGTCCACACAGACTGATAGAGACCTGTCCACACAGTCTGATAGAGACATGTCCACACAGACTGATAGAGACCTGTCCACAGACTGATAGAGACCTGTCCACAGACTGATAGAGACCTGTCCACACAGACTGATAGAGACCTGTCCACACAGACTGATAGAGACCTGTCCACAGACTGATAGAGACCTGTCCACACAGACTGATAGAGACCTGTCCACACAGACTGATAGAGACCTGTCCACAGACTGATAGAGACCTGTCCACACAGACTGATAGAGACCTGTCCACACAGTCTGATAGAGACCTGTCCACAGTCTGATAGAGACCTGTCCACACAGTCTGATAGAGACCTGTCCACAGACTGATAGAGACCTGTCCACAGACTGATAGAGACCTGTCCACACAGACTGATAGAGACCTGTCCACAGACTGATAGAGACCTGTCCACACAGACTGATAGAGACCTGTCCACACAGACTGATAGAGACCTGTCCACAGACTGATAGAGACCTGTCCACACAGTCTGATAGAGACATGTCCACACAGACTGATAGAGACCTGTCCACACAGTCTGATAGAGACCTGTCCACTGACTGATAGAGACATGTCCACACAGACTGAAAGAGACCTGTACACAGACTGATAGAGACCTGTCACACAGACTGATAGAGACATGTCCACAGACTGATAGAGACCTGTCCACACAGACTGATAGAGACCTGTCCACACAGACTGATAGAGACCTGTCCACAGACTGATAGAGACCTGTCCACACAGTCTGATAGAGACCTGTCCACAGACTGATAGAGACCTGTCCACACAGACTGATAGAGACCTGTCCACACAGACTGATAGAGACCTGTCCACACAGACTGATAGAGACCTGTCCACAGACTGATAGAGACCTGTCCACAGACTGAGACCTGTCCACAGACTGATAGAGACATGTCCACAGACTGATAGAGACCTGTCCACACAGTCTGATAGAGACATGTCCACACAGACTGATAGAGACCTGTCCACAGACTGATAGAGACCTGTCCACAGACTGATAGAGACCTGTCCACAGACTGAGACCTGTCCACAGACTGATAGAGACATGTCCACAGACTGATAGAGACCTGTCCACACAGTCTGATAGAGACATGTCCACAGTCTGATAGAGACCTGTCCACACAGTCTGATAGAGACATGTCCACACAGACCGATAGAGACCTGCCCACAGACTGATAGAGACCTGTCCACACAGACTGATAGAGACCTGTCCACAGACTGATAGAGACCTGTCCACAGACTGATAGAGACCTGTCCACACAGACTGATAGAGACCTGTCCACAGACTGATAGAGACCTGTCCACAGACTGATAGAGACATGTCCACAGACTGATAGAGACCTGTCCACACAGACTGATAGAGACCTGTCCACAGACTGATAGAGACCTGTCCACACAGACTGATAGAGACCTGTCCACACAGACTGATAGAGACCTGTCCACAGACTGATAGAGACATGTCCACAGACTGATAGAGACCTGTCCACACAGACTGATAGAGACCTGTCCACACAGACTGATAGAGACCTGTCCACACAGACTGATAGAGACCTGTCCACACAGACTGATAGAGACCTGTCCACACAGACTGATAGAGACCTGTCCACACAGACTGATAGAGATCTGTCCACAGACAGCCGCTCGCTCTGCTCCACATCACACTGTGTATATATATATATATATATATATATATATATATATATATATATATATATATATATATATATATATATATATATAAACTCTTTATGCACAAAAGACCAAAATAGTGCAAAATGTAACCAATATACACAGTTAAACATGATTTACGGTACTTGTAAATTGGTTTCTGATCTTTCTTAGTTATTGAGCTCTGAATATTTTTTCTAATGTCCTGTTCTTCTCCAGTCCAGTAGGTGGAGGTAGTACAGCCTTAAGCTGTTCTACCAGCCGCCAACAAACTTCATAATACGAAGAAGACCCTGTGATGGAGCGGCTGCAACCAAAAGTAGCGATGTACATTTAGTTTGGGAGCGGATAAAAACCCTGGAGCAGCTGAAAACACGATCTGAGGAGCTGAACAACGCGGCATGCAGTGAGTAATGTCTTCACGGCGACGCAGGACTGAATACATCCCGCTTTCAGCCCGCGGCAGCCGGGCTCAGCTTCCAGAGCTAACGTAGCCAGTTAGCTAGATGTAGACATCCGAAAGTTTTCAGTTTTACGCTGAAATCTTTGTTTTACGACTCGCGATGAGCTCAGGTTCACATTTACAATGCCAACGTTTGCACAGTGAGTGGGTAAAGGGTCTCTGTTGCTAGCTCAGTGCTGTTCCCAGAACGGGTAATGGAGATGCTGAGGGGTGTTTCAGATTCAGTGTTGACAGAGAAACCAGCAACCAGGTCTAAAAACAGCCCCAGAAGACCTGCAGACGCACAACGAAGGACTGATAGGCCACTTCATTTATATATTAACTATTTTATTTAAAATATATTAAGAGAACACAGATTCGTCTCACATTGTCTTTTTTTTTTTTTTTTTTTTGTATATTCCTGGATTTCAGCAATCGATTAAAAGGTCTGATTAGGTTTAAAGCAAGAACTAGTTAAAAACGGGCTCATCCTTTGAAGAAATGGACACCACCTGCCACCTTTCAGACCAGATTTTTAAACTATGTCGTTTCTGGTGTACTACTACTACTCTACCAAATTCTAGCTTAGTATCTGTAAGTTTGACTGAGTTATTCGGGGTCATAAATAGAGGGATTGAAGAGGTTAGCGTTCAGTTTATTGTTTTAGTTGAGCCTCTGGAGTCCTGGTCCTTGAGGGCCACAGTTCTGCCTGTTTCAGGTGTTTCTCTGCATCAGCACACCTGATCTGAATTAGTGGGTAAGGCACATAGGGAGGTAATTCAACACTTAGGTTGAAAGGCTATGTCAAGAAGACATGGACCTTACAGACCTCAGGGTGACTATTTGAACCTTTCTAGGGAGCTAAAATGTTGCTAGCCTCACAAAAACATCAACAGAATGCAAAGTAATTATTTAAGAGGACACAAAACCTCTTGTTGGCCTTTTTAACTCCTCATGATGGACTTAAATATGGTTAGTTTTTCAGTATAGTCTCTCTTTTTCAGTCTTTATTCATTTTGAACATTTTACTCTTTTCTGTGGTTGTTCATATGTTCACTGATCCATCAGTCCTGACTTTTAGTTTGGCGTTACCTGTGTTTTCAGGTGGGTAGGGTACACAATGACTAAGGAGAACCAGTCTGACCAGTGAAGGCAACCAGCGGTAGCCAGTGAGGGGGGCTCCATGCTTTTGCTCTGCTGTTGTTGATGGATGCTGTGACTGGACTGATTAGTTCTATAGTTAATAGAGCCGTGATGGGCCCAAATAAGCTAGTACACATAAATAATCCTCAAAAATCACAACCTGCATCTATATTTTTAAGTGAATTCATAGGAGAACAACCCCTAAGCTGACTTGGCGACTTATCTTATGTTGTCTGTACTGATTTCTTCTGGGTTTGCATTTGTCAGGTCATGAAACGGGTTCGTACTGAGCAGATCCAGTATGCCGTGACTCAGTACCTGAAGAGGAGGCAGTATGTAGACACTGACAGCTCTCTGAAAGGAGCCAAACTGTATCAGTCGGCTGAAGAGATGGCTGCCAGCTTGACAGGTGAGCACACCTCTCCTCTATATATACATATATATATATATATATATATATATATATATATATATATATATATATATATATATATATATATATATATATATAATATGGAAGTAGAAAAACAAAGAATATTCAGTGATTTCCCCCCCTTTTATACGTTTGAACTAGAGGTGGGACTTTAATTTCAATTAATTAATTCCAAACAAAATAACGAGTTAAAAAAAATTAACGCTTTCATATGAAGCTAAGGGGAACACCTGTCAGTGCTCCGTGTATGCCGATGACGCAGATCAGAGCTCGGCGCAGCTGGGGGTGCATCCTTCGGAGGATTCAGCGGTAGGCTCGGTTCTTCTTCCTTCACGAAAATCTGAAGCAAACGGCTGACACTGGACGGTCTATCCTTCAGATTTATTCCCGCTCCATCCTCGCCGTTCGATTATGTGGGCCAGTTTTACAATGGGGACAGACAAAATAAGGACATGACTTGTCCTGGACCCCGAAATGGGAACGAGGTAGAAGTTTTACAAGACAGTGGGTCAGTTTGAACACAGCCCTGCTAAAACAAAGGAAGCAAACCAGACTGGGGCGACTCAGGGTGTTTCCAGCACACAGAGAAATCCTTTATTATTATTTTAAAAACAATACTCTTCTGAAAATGTACCTAAAATGAATAAATAAAATAATAAAGTACTGTATTTTAGGGTCTGTCCAGTTTTAGCTAGGGATGTTTTTTGTTTTTCTGCTGTTTTGAACTGAAATACTTAAATGTGTTTTTCCAGAAATTAAAGGACCTTGAGTTTACAATGTTAAAGTGATAATATGCAGTTTTGCTTGTTTTGGGCGCCCTCTGGTGTCTGTTTTAAATCACTGCATTAAATAAAGTAGCCCATAGTTCTTGCTTCTAAACTGCTAAATCTACCTGTTGAAATGTCTCCTCAGCCTTCATAGCTTTCTACAGGAGCGGTTATTTACTCCTTCAAAGAAATCAGCTGTGTTCAAGCAGGGAGAGATGGAAAAAATCAGGAATCATGAGCTAAAAACACTCCAGAGCTAGCATAACAGCTAGCCACTTTGGGTTAGCCTAACCCTCTGAGACACGTGACTTCCTGGGTACCGTGACGGCGACGGACATCTTGCAATCGTGGTATTCTGGATCTAACCACCAGATGGGGCTAAGTGACTTTTCATTAACTCTGTAAAGAGTCAGATTAGCACAGACTGGCTCAAGGAGAAGATTTAAAAATATGAAAAAGTTGCATATTATCACTTTAAGTCTGTCCCCCACTAAAATTTATTTATTTTTTTAAATAGCTTTTTCAGCAAATTACCTTGTTAGTTAAATATTCAATTAATTATGACTAATTAATTACAAAGTCTTCAATTAATTTGGTGAATTTTTTAAATTAATCAAGTCCCACCGCTAGTTTAAACATTTCTGTTTATCATGTTTTAAAAGAACCAGTGAAAACTTGAAATTCCTTCACATTTCCCCATTTTTTACAGACTTTTTAATATGTACTGTTTATATCAGAATCAGAAATCAGAAACACTTTTATTGCCATTGTCATTGAATGTAATTCGCAGACTAGGAACTTTTTTTGGCGATAAGGTGCAGCATACACACACAGAATAATAAAAAACACAAGAGCAGCAGAAAACAGTGCAAACATGCTGTTAAAGTGACAGTTAATCAGTATGTTGCTAATTGTTCATGAGCCAAACGGCAGAGGGAAGGGAAAGGTCATTGGGAAGGGAGGAGTTGTTCCTGAGGGACCGGGGAGTCCGGAGGGACCGTAGCCTCCTGAGGGACCGTAGCCTCCTGAGGGACCGTAGCCTCCTGAGGGACCGTAGCCTCCTGAGGGACCGTAGCCTCCTGAGGGACCGTAGCCTCCTGATGGACCGTAGCCTCCTGAGGGACCGTAGCCTCCTGATGGACCGTAGCCTCCTGAGGGACGGAAGTGGCTCAAACAGACCATGTCCAGGGTGAGAGGTGTCAGCTGCTATCCGGCCTGCTCGCCCCCGAGTCCTGGAGGCGTACAGGTCCTGGATTGATGGTAGACTGCAGCCAATCACCTGCTCAGCAGAGCGCACAATGCGCTGCAGTCTCTGTCTATCCCTGGCGGTGTGTCAAATATGTGTGCAGCTCGTGTAAGGTGCTGAGGAAAAACTCCCTGAAAGTGGTTGGATTTGATTTGTGTAAAAGTGTATGAGCCCTGATGTTTAAACTAAAGAGATGAATGTATTCCTGCTCTCTCCTCTACAAGCAGTGCAGGCAGAGTCCGGATACACCAACATCGTTTCTGCTGCCCCCTGCCAGGCTGACCCCCAGCAGTACGAGACCCAGTACTCCAGGCTGCGCTGCTTCCTGTCAGGTACAGCAAACACAGACCAGCCGCTCGCTGCACCTTACGCTACATTCACACTGCAGGCTGAAGTGACACTTTTATGAAAGGCTGAACTACACAAATCTGATTCTTTTTTCTCTCCTATGTGGTCCTGAATCAGAACCGTAGTCACCAGAGTCTGGTAGCAATCACATTTAAACTGTAAAATGAACGATAACACAAAAGAATCAGATCCCAGCAAAAATTCAGAACGGACCATTAAGTCCTGCAGTATGAACGGAGCCTCAGCTGAAGTTGTTCTGAAAATTCTTTTGTATTTTTTCTCCCGTCAACAGAGACAGAAATTTCCTGGGCCCAAGAGGTGAGCGGCCTCCTCTATCCGCTCTTCGTCTACCTCCACCTGGATATGGTGCGCTGTGGCCTGAAGGGGGCAATAGATAGTTTTTACACTCGATTTCACAGCGCCTTTCTTCAGGACGGCGAGCAGCGTGTCGTGATCGAGCAGCTCCGCCACGTTCTCACCGTGCAGGAGGTCGCATCCAACCCCAAGCTGAGAGCGTTTCTGGAGCACAAGCATGTGGTTCACCTGACCGAAGCGGCCTACAGCTACCTGCTGCGTTACCTGCAGAGTGAGGAGAACGGCGCACTCTGCAGAGTTCTCAGCACACACCTACAGGTGGAGGTCACTTCTTCGAAACGTACGGATTACCAGTTGTACGAAGCTGCCGGTACTGCCGTGACTGCCTCAAACTCCTCCTCCTGGGCAGGTGTAGATGGAACTGATGGCGTGGAGGCGATAGAGGTTCCTGCAGGGATTCCACAGAACGAAGCGGCCCTCAAGACTCTACAGGATTGCATTAAAAAAGTCAACGAAGGCCCGCCCTCTCTCACCACCATCTGTTTTTATGCCTTCCACCATACGGAGCAGATGCTGAACACTGCTGAGGTCTCCGCTGACAGCCGGCTGTTAGCTGCAGGTTTTGACAACTCGACGGTCAAACTGTGGAGCCTCAGAGCTCGAAAACTGAAGCCCAAACCGCATCAGGCTGACGTGTCCCGCATCCACCTGGCCTGTGACATACTGGAGGATGAAGTAAGTCACTCTATTGGTCGTTTTTCCATCTAACCTGTGCCACTGCAGTGTGCGAGTCATTAAGCTGCTGCTGAGCGCTTCATCGCAGCCACGGGAAGTGAAACAGAGCGAGCCGCTCAGCTCACGCTGCAGCTTGTCGGTGTGATCAGGAGCTGTGTGATTGATACAGCGGGTTTTTTTTTTTTAAATTGAAGCAGTCTGGGTGTAAAATACTGCGTGATTCTTGTGGTCTTATGATGAGTCAGTGTGAAATTTATCAAGCTTGATTTGCAGCTGTCTGATAATTTGTCTTTTTGTAGATTTTTAGAGAAAGTTATGTCATCATTCAGTTAACATCATCCTCTGACATAACAAGCAAATAATAATCTGAATTACAGTTGTTAAAATGAACTTTGTTAATAAAAAAAATGAAACATTTTTCACAATTTAATTAGCAGTGTTTTATAAATGACAATGTTAAATTTTAGATCTCAGCCCTCAATTAAACAGTGATATTAGCTCAGAAAAGGTTGGTGAGCTCTGTCCTAGAGCGGTCAGCGTCTTTATAAAGTTTTCTGTTAAATATTCCTGATAATATTAGTCTGGTATTGTTGCATTTATAATCAACATACAAAGAGGTAAGAAACCAGAGGTCGCGTTAACCGGAAATTTTTTGTATTTGACCGTTTTTTTTTTTTTTTTTACTCTGACAGAACGATCTGATGGGCCCCGGTCATTCTGACAGGTGTGCACGCGCCATCCCGTCCATCAGACCGTCATAGGCAATCACTGAATTGTCCCCACTAATAATTGGAACCAAGGATGCAGAAATAGCGCTGCATCTCCACCCATACCTGCAGCCCAGCAGACTGAGGTTCTGCAGAGCGCAGACCTGTGATCCACACGTCCTGCGCTCTGCAGCAGAAGAACCCCAGGAACTGGTCCGCCATCAGGTGTCAGACCCGATCCGCTCAAACGCCCCTTTGCAATCCGGTGCTCAGCGCGCGATCAGATATGGATTAACTACACTTCCTGTTGTAATGCGCTCTCAGAGTAGCGTTCATAGGCTGTGGAGGCTTGTTGACGCGCAAAATCTGCTCTGCGAGCCGCGCGCACACAGAACTGGACTCCAAACTAACCCACGAGGAGGTCCGCATTAAACATCAGCACCAGGTCCCCCCCCCCCCCCCCCCCCCCCCCCCCCC
>SSNR01000161.1:740146-779401 GCA_006937965.1 Callopanchax toddi | reverse complement strand
GTTTTGTTTTTTTGTTCTTTTTGTTCTTTTTTGTTTTTTTTGTTCTTTTTGTGTTTTTGTTTTGTTTTTTGTTCTTTTTTGTGTTTTTTGTTTTTCTTTCTGTGTCATTCATCAGTAGCTACTTTGAATGAGGACAAATGGAAGAGAGCGCTCACTCTGACAATTTTTCACTGAAGTATTTTTGAAATTTGTTATTTCTGCATGCAATCGCTTGGGGGGGGGGTCATGGAATTTTGGGGGGCAATGCCAATGCCCATGCCTACATCCGGCCTCGGTTAGCAGAGACCTTAAACACTTCAAGCTGTAAGCTAATATAAGAGCAGCTGCATGCTGGTGCCATAAACTGTAGCTTCATGGCTAATGTAGTATGATCCGATTAGTCAACTAATCGTAAAAATATAGTTTGTCTGTTTTCAGACACATTCGACATGCTGACTTATGACGCAGCAAAAATGTACCTGGAGGCGATGATCATTTCTCACTTTAGCTACTGCGTAGCATGTTGGTCTCAGGCATGTGAGACGACCACTAAGCCGTTAAGATCTCTGTATAATCAAGCAGTTAAAGTACTGGCTGATTTTTTGGCTGACAGTTTTACTGACCTGAAGAATTTCTCAAGTAAAGTCAGGAAGTTATTATTAGAGAACCAGCACTGTCAGCATTCATGATTTAAATAGTATATTGGTTTTAGTGACATTTTATTGTGTAATTGTATTGTGTTATCATTGGTTGTTGTGTGTTTTTAAAATGTAGCATTTTTTGTATTTTTTATCTGTTCAGGGACTGCAGATGGAAACTAGCGTTGGCTATAATCTGGTGTAAACCATCTTTAATGTTTTTTGCACATTGTCCCTGTTAAAAAAAAAGTAAAAAAAAAAAAACAAAACATAAGAGTTTGAGGCAGACCTAGTATGATCTCCGGTTTTTCCCGTTGGTGGGGGTCCACCGAGGCTTGATGACATGTCGTCAATACGGCATTCTGCTTCATCCAGCCGGTCATTTGTTTTAAAGAGATTTTGCAGAAAACCAGAGAGCTGTTTCTTATTGAAGTCATTCAGTTCCTTAAGTATGTTATCCAAGCTAGCTCTAGTCTTCGTGTGCAGAGATCTATTTTTTCTGCACTTAGCTCTGTGTCCATCGCTTTTCTTCGCCCCTTACCTCCTCTAGTCCCAATCTTGAAATAACTGTCAAAATTGTGTAACTCACTTACTTATGGAGGTTTTTTGTTCGGAGCACTAAAGTTATGCGGTCATCTTCATCATGACCCGGAAGTCTTTCCCTTACAATATATAATTTTTATATTGTTATTAATAATGCATTATTATAATATAAATTTTTTTGTTTATTCATTTATTAGACGCGTTTAACCAAAGCGCCTAACACTATTTACAATCACCCTATCAGGCATGTTGTGATCCGTGGGGGGGGAACCGGAGCACCCGGAGAAAACCCACACTTGCATGGGGAGAACATGCAACTCCACGCAGAAAGGCCACTGTTAGGATTCGAACCTGTGACCTTGCTGTGAGGCAACAGTGCTACCAACTGCGCCACCATGCAGCCCGTTTTTTTTGTTTCCTGAATTCTATGGTGATTTAACAAAGGCCCAGTTTGGGCATCTGCAGGTCTGGAGAGCGTCCTTGATGTGTTTCTGTACTTTTTGTTTCTCTTCAGTTCTTGTGGGAATGTTATCAGCCCGATGGCGTAAAGTCCTGATAACTGTTTGTGTTATGTGGACCGCTGAGGGACCCCTGATTTGGATGAGGAGGATCTGATTTCTGGCTTTTTATTTCTCTGTATTTTATAAATGTGATGTTCTTTCTGGAGGATCGTCCTGATCTTCCTCCTCTTCTGTGCACCTCTCATAAATGTAGACGAACCCGTTTTTGGACATGTCATCGCTGCTGTCCTCATTTGCAACTGTAATGATCGAACCATCAGCTTTTATCATCTGGCCATTATGATTCACATATGTGTACAAGTGTCCAAAGTTTGACACCAGCGCTATGTGACAGATGATCGAGGACAGGCGGTATGTCTCTGTTTCAGTTAATCCAGGGATTTGAAGGGTTTTGTCTATATGAACTGATTTTCTATACATCTTTTCAACCGTTCTGGGCACACATAAAACCATCAGATCAGGGGAGTTGAATAATATTTTCTTTGTCATGGGTATTTTGCAGGTTTTGCATTGATCCACACTGAAATTTTGCATACTGCAAAGAAGAGAACTGATGGAGTCGTTATCTTCTGGAGGTTCTAGAAAACAAACATCCATATTGGTTGTGAGACTTGCACTATACCCACAGGTACTACAGTTACTTACCTGACTCATAAGAAGATTTGAGTAAACCCCACATTTACTCAACCATTTCAGGACGAATTCCATAAAATCAATTACGCAATTCTGCTGTCCCAGGCCTATTGATGGAATAGTCTGATTTATGTTCCTCAGAACAGGAAGGATTTCTTTCACGGTGAAAAGTGTCCCCGGGTTGTTCATAGCTCTGAGAACAAAATCAGAAAAGGCTGGAATAGCTGGTGGATCTCTGAGCTCTTCTGTGGTACAGTTATTCAGAGCCCTTCTGATAACATTGACATTTATAATCGCCTGCACCGTGGCATTCATCCAACAGTTTCTAAATGAATTTGAAAGGCGACAAAGGTCCATGGTTGGATCCTCAGAATGACGTTTTCCTTCGTCTTCTTCCTGGTTGTTACACTCTGTGTCATCAGGAACTCCAGATATCGGCACTAATTCATTGTTTACCGTTTGTTCGGGTATAGTTTCTTTATCTTCAGCAATGATCTGATCCACTGAAGGAGCCGGGTCGACACAACTTGTCGGTTTTTCTTCATCCTTTAAGACGTATGTCTCAAATAACTTTCTAACTCCTTTAGTCACTAAGTAGCCCGCAAGAAAACCGAATGCTAGAAAAGGCATGTTTGATTTGATTATTGATCCGTTTGAACAATTTGAAATGTGATCTCTTCAAGAAGCTGTTTGTCTGACTGACTCACTGCTACTTCTCAAGCTTTAGTGTGAGGAGATCAAAGGCACAATGTCACATGACCATGTCACATGACTATGTGACATCATCAGTGATGCCATATATGGAATGTCCTTTGAACTACTGTGACCTTTGACCCATAGGTTCAGCCTCCATTAGTGAAATGTTCAAATGGAGTCTTTTTAATCTTCAGAATGTGAAAGGCACCAGAGGAACGTCTCCTACACTAAACATGAACATTTACACCAGTCGACCCCAATCGTGATAAAATAATTTTTTAAAATCCACCTTAAACTTTTCAAACTGTTTAGTTTTCTTGAATGCCTTTCTTCTCAGCCAGTCCACTGTCTTTTCTCCTCTCTGAAGGAGGGGAAATCCAGCCCTCTGATTGGCTAAGGCCACTGTGAACATTGGGAGACTGGCTGCACTGAGACTGAAACCCATAAAGTCGAATGTGAGATCATTATTCATCAGTAAATCAATACCCTTATATCACTTTAGGCTTGGCTGGTATTATGGTGGTATTACACCCGGTGTTTAAAAATAGCAACAGTATCAGTTTCAATACCGTCATGAAAAAAATGCACGGTCAGGGCTGGACTGCTGGTGAGCCAGGGCCGGTTCGGGGGGGCAGTTTCCCCCTGACAACAAGCTTGGCCCCCTATGACCAAAAATGCCAGGAGTACAAACTCTCTTTAAAGTTTTAAAAGACAAATCTAGTAATTCAAAAAGTGGTACATAAGCAATGTCCCAAGCAAGTACCTTGTTAAAATGAAGCAGAGCAACATCGAGATGTCTCACTGCGCATAGTGTCTTTAGTTATACCCTGATTCTACAAACCTTGCCACATTCTGACCGGTTCAGATTGGAGCTGATCTGCTGACTCCTCAGAAACTGTAAGAAAACATTTAAACTTCCTTCACATTTTGCCGCGGTGTACGGTAATACCATGACCAGGGTTGGACTGAGACCATGATTTGGCTTGGGCATTTTTGGTCATGTCTCCCACCGTGAGCCAGGACCTTGAGGTGAAAATTCGACAAGATATTCAGGTGGACTCCCACTCCGTACATGAGCCTAACCCAAAGAATTGAAGCAGTAAAAAGGAAGATTCTACCAATATTTCTTTCCCTATTTCAGGCGCTTCCAGTTGAAGTTTCTAAAAAGCAAATATCGTAATGGGAACAAATTATTTCCAGGTTCATGGCTCGGGAAAAAACCACGGATTAGATTCAAAACCCTGCAACACTAAACAGAATGGGGGAGTGGCAGTATAATCTAAAAGACTACTTTTATTCAGCACAAATCAAACCTGTAATAAACTTATGTAACCCAGACTATAAAGCACAATGGAAGGACATAGAAATACTTAGTGTACTAGACCCCCAATACAGGCAATTCTAGAACAACGATGTTGGAAATCTCCTCAAAGAGCTCAGAAACCCATGGCTGGAATCAACTCTGAAATCCTGGTCGACTGCCAAAGAGGAAAATAAATGACATAACAGTTTAAAGATTGTGAGATGGTGCGCATATGACCCAGATTTTAACCAAATATACTCCGGATTCCGGATAGCTAAAGGTATAACAACATACTACTCACTAACAGATAATGGGGTAATAATAAAAGTCTTTAAAACTGTCATGGACAGGCATAAGCTGGGAAAAGATGATTTTTATAAATGCCTGCAGCTGCACCATTCCATCAGTCAGGAAATACGGTTACCCCGGACATGTAAGAACCTGTGCTGCAGGACATCCTAAAAGCATATAATGCAAAATCCAAAAAGGGCCTACTATCTATTCTAGACCAGTGGTTCCCAAAGTTGGGGTCGTGACCCCACTGTGGGTCCTGAAACAAAAAATGGGGGTCCTGGGATGTTCTCCAGAACTAAAAGTGAATTTAAAGTCTTTGCTAATACCACATCTTTGCCCTAGAAACTGTTATAAACAGTTGAATAAACATGCTATAATAGTTGTAGATGTTTATTTTGTCATTATGTCCTTGTTTAATTAGTTTATCAGTAGTGTTTGTATCATTTTGCCAGCGATGGTTGGGGTCACGAGTCTCTGCCACTGTTATTTTGTGGGTCAGAAGCCAAAAAGTTTGGAAACCACTGTTCTAGACTGTATAAGGGCTTTATGGATAAAAAAAATCATTTTCAACACAATATGTGAAATGTAAACGGGAAAAAGAAGGCGATATAACAATATCTGATGAAGAGTGGCGAGGATACTGCACATCAGTGTGGAAATGCACAAAGTCACTCTCATGGAAGGAATTTAATTGTAAAGGGTTGATCAGATTATTTATGACTCCATATCAACAGTCACTTTAGCAGGGAAGAACATGAGTGTTGGAGACAGTGTAAAGAGGGCGACCAGCGGTACATTTAGGAAGGAGGAGTGTTTTTGTTTTCCCATGTGGTCTAGCGGTTAGGATTCCTGGTTTTCTCCCAGGCGGCCGGGGTTCGACTCCCGGTGTGGGAACATAATTTTGGCGGCAGTAGCTCAGTAGGTAGCGCATTCGTCTGGCAACCGGAGGGTTGCTGGTTCGAAAAAAATATTTAGCTCTCACCTAAATATTTAGTTTGTAAAATAAATATTTAATTTACTAACTAAATATTTATTTTACACACTAAATACTTAGCTCCAAATTAAATATTAATTTTCCAAAACAAATATTTAGATCTAAAAATAAATATTTATTTAGCAAACTAAATATTCAGTTTGGAGCTAATCATTTAGTTTGCTAAATAAATATTTATTTTTAGAACTAAATATTTATTTTGCAAACTAAATATTTAGCTCCAAATTAAATATTTATTTTGGAACGACCCAAACGTCTGTTTAAATAATAAAATCTAGATTTTTGTGATTCATCAGAACATCTGAGGATCCTCCTCCATCCTGTTGTCTTGAGTTAAGCTCTCCCAGCTGGAGAAGAAAAAAAAAGGAGGATTGATCAAAATAAAACCTGCTTGTTTTGTCAGAGTGGAGGCTCAGATATTTCAGACACTGAATTTTCATTTCAATCGTTTATTCAGAAGGAAAAACAAAGTAAATCCCTAAATGTAGCGTTGGTGTGTTTTTTATTCTCACTGCAGATTCAGCCGTCAGCTCTTCAACACACATGCAGACTCACAACACAGAGTCACTCCATCCTCTGTTTGCACAGTAACTGACACAGGAGCAAGGAGAATACAGTCATTTTACAACTGCACAGAACCTGAAGGACATGTTAAAAGCATCAAAACGTCACCAGTAGTATTAAAAACACACAGTTATGATTAGCTTTTAATCCACATGACGCTCACATATCAGAGCAGGAGCTTCGTTTCTGTGTCCATCACTGGTTAGTTCAAGGGGCTGCAACAGGTACGAAGGTGGTAGAGGTTAAAAGCAGAGTTTCCTTTAAAAGCCATGCTGTCGTTTTGACACATTTACCAGAAAGTGACCTCAAACACACACAGGACCAAAGGAGGAGGAGCTTCAGGTTATATGTGGCGTTCAGGACCTCACAGGAGGGAGGCCAGTTATCGTCATCATCTGGGAGGAAAAAGGTCCAAAACAATAAATGCATGGAGAGACGGAGGCAGTGGTTCGTTAAGGATCATTAAATCAAAACTCGATGATCGTTCAACCTGATGCAGAGACGATCAGAAACTGTAACTCTGTCAGCTGTTTGCTTCTGTTCCCACATTAAATAATACTCAGTATTAAAGTGCTTTGGGTCATTTTCTATGTCTGACTGGAGGACAAGACTGTTGAACCAACAGCTCACATGAGGTGATCTGGATTCACTGGGTTCTCTGAACTGTGCTGTGCTGCCCCCTACTGACTGCTCCACTCAGACACTTCATAATAAGGAAACACCTGGAAGTCCAAACACAGCTGAGGGATTTCAGTGTTAACGAGTGAGAAAGTAGAAAGACTCAAACTCAAAGGATGTTTGGGTCGTTCTGCCTACAGGAAGGACCACTCATCCATCCAGTAAGGACATGGTGTCTATCTCCAGCAGTCACTGAGCGAGAGGTGAGGGACACCCTGGACAGGTGACCAGTCCATCATAAGGACACAGAGACAATCGACACTTTCAGACTCCAAGGGACAGTTGAGTCACCAGGTAACCTGACAGGAATGTTTTTGATCTGTGGGAGAAACCAGAACATGCTAACGACACACAGAGAACCTGTGACCTCTCTGCTTCTCCCAACTGGACCTCACCCACCAGTAGCATCACTCAAAGGGGGCGGAGTCTATGGAATCAGGAAGTAGTCCTCTGACTGGAATAGTTCTCATAGCTAGTCAGAGAAGAGAGACACTGCTGCAGATCAGTGACAAATCCAAGTAGTGCTCGCTGCAGAACCAGAAGGCGGAGCTGCACCAGGTTCAGCCCCGCCCATTCAACCAGTCAGCCCTGCTCCGCTGTTTTAAAAAAAATTAACTTTATTGAAAAAGAGTGAATTTACAAGAAAATAACCGAATGCTTCTCCTTCTGTTTCCCCTCGTTTTCAGGATAAAACATCCTCAAAATTGATTAAATATCTCAGGGTTTCAGTCATGTTCTGGTAGCAGTATTAGTTTGTGAATTTCTGTCATATGGACTACAACGAGAGACAGTGAGCCTAACAGAGAAAGCCGAACTAGCCCACTTTGCTTCGTAGCGTTAGCCTCCATTAGCGCTGATAGCAGCTGTTAGCTTTGCCCTTGGGCTCTGTGGCTTAACCTGGCGGGGGCCAAAGCGCCGGGGAAAACCCTGAGCGCTTTGCTGACCCGCAGCACAAAGCTGCGCCGGACCAGGAGCACCGTACAAAGCTCCACGGACACGCTCGCAGCATTACTCGACAACGAGGTGTTGCATCTCCACCGGACTTTGTGCTCTGGATCCGGCGGAGATGCAACACCTTGTTCTCGGATCTAACAGCCCAGTGTAATAGTCCGATAACCAGGTCAATCACAGGGGAGGTGTGGGAGCGGACTCTGGTTGAATGGCTGAACCTGGTGCAGCTCCACCTTTCTGGTTCTGCAGCGAGCAGCCTCTCGACAAATCAGCAGTGACAAGTTTTAAAAAATCATCCTGGTGCGTTAAAGAATATTTGACCTGTTAGTAAATCTCTACAACTTAACGAGAGTGCTTGTTTAGTTTGTTTCAACCGAACGTCTGAGTTCTGACTGGTTGAACGATCTTATAGGTTTACTAACGGGTAATAAAGAGTTCTAACGCATCAGGATGACGTTTTGATCAAAAGTTGTTTAAATACCTGAAACGTCGCTAATTTGTCACTGATCTCCAGCAGCGTCTCTCCTGGTCTGACTAGCCATGAGGACTGCGTCCTGTTCCTACAGACTCCGCCCTCGTTGAGTGATGTCACAGGTGGGTGTGGTCCCTACTGTAGATAAATGAAGGACCCAAACATCCTTTTACCTCCTTCATGTTCCCACCAAGAATAAATCTTTTTCTTCTTTTGTATTTATCATATTTATATTTTTACAACCACTCCAGACATGAATGAGAACCAGATCCTAGACCAGCAGGGCCGGATTACTACGGAGAGCTGAGTCGGTTCAGAGGTGCTGTGATGTCATCCGTGTGATGGAGGGTGAATAAGATGTTAATATTTGTTCAGTTTCTGCTCATGGTTCTGGTTCTGGTTCTGGGAGGGGGGGAGCAGGCGTGTGACGTGTCCGATCCCCTTGGTGACGCCCTCTCTGAAGAGCAGCTTGGCGCCCAGGCGCAGATACTCTGGGTGTTTGATGAAGTGAAAGCAAACGACGGCCCTCTCTCCTGTCCGCAGCTCCGTCTGTAAGAGTCACAGATGATGTCACTGATGATGTCACTGAGCTCAAGTGGGGACTTAAAACCTGACTGATCGACAAACCTACTTTTCCGTGAAGGCACTCCATAGTTGCGGTCTGCCTGACGTTCCCAACATGGATGGTGACCTGTGACCCTCGCCGGAAGGTTTTAGCGTGAAAGAGCAGGACGATGGCGGCTTCAAACTGACAGCAGATGGTGGGGTTCATCTTGGGGCTGACCATCACCATGCCCTGGAGTCACCAAACATTCCTTTACGGCACAATTTAAAGCTCTGACTCACAAACAGGTGGGTGTTTTCATTTAACTGGTTTAACATTCTGCAGCTGCAACAGAGCAGCAGAAATAGTGATGAGGGATTTCTCACAGTGAGGGCGCTCACTGTAGAGCGCCCTCTGTAGGAGACAAGGAGCAGCAGTTTGATTCTGTAGGTTTTACGTTTTAAACACCACCTGAACGCAGCACGCTTCATAATTCTGCTCTGAGTTTCCAGTTTGGTGTCGCTTAAATAAAGATTCACCTGATTTAAACACCTGAATCTGAGCTGATGGATGACATCATTTCAATGATGGAAAGGTGTGTATTTGATCAGGAATAAAACATCAATGTAAACATCCCAGGATTAGAACAATAGCTACATTTGATTTATTCTGTTTTTGCTGACTTATCTTTAACTGTTTCAGATCAGCAAACAAATTTCAGTATCAGACAGAAAAACCCTGAGTAAATACATAATAAAGTTATCTAAACCAACATGGCTCTATGAGGTAAAAGTCATTCCCCCTTTGTTAAACCATGAATTTATTGTTCATCATTCTAAAAGCTGAGTTCAGTTCCAGAGACCACACTCAGACCTGATTACTGTCAGACCAAATCCCCTGGAAGGAGATTAGTCCATGGCTGTGTCTGAATTCAGGGGTAGGACGCTTATGAGGACGCAGTTCGAGGCCGATGACGTCACAGCGCCGCGACGAGTGCTGTCCGAATTCGAAGGATACTCATCCATGCTTCCTCGCTCCACCCCAATTTCGAGGATGGGTTTGGTGTATCCTTGCTGGCCAAGGCTATCCCAGCATGCTTTGCGTGCCGGCCGTTGGATTCTACTGATTCATCAATTTTGCAGCAGTAGCAGAAAAACCAGAGAGCAGTCCAGTTTTAAATGTCCGTTTTTCAAAAGATTATAAAAAAGCTTGTGTTTAGGTATTTTCTGCTTATTTTTATATGAAGTTTAATAATAAAAATCTCCACAACAGATGTTGAATGTTTTATTTTTCATGTAATTTAAGACATCAATGTAAGCTAGCTTGAATGTTTTAAATGAAAGTTTAGGAAATAAGTCACCATAAAAGAGCTTCAAGTGTTTCTTTAGATCCATTTTATTAGCTTTAGCCTGTCTGTCGGTGCTGTCACGGTTGCTAAGCGACCGGACTGAGGGGCGGGGATAAGTATGAGGCTAGACCGTCTGAATTCAGAGCCGTTTATTTCCGGTCTTAGCGGTCGAGCAAGGACCCAACCTAGGTAGACCAGCAACACGTCCTCAGAAGCATCCTACCCCTGAATCAGACACAGCCATTGTCTTGGTTCTCCCAAAGACTTCTGGTGAAATATTCTATTTGCTTATGAGACAAAAGCTGAACTTTCTGGAAGGTGTGCGTCCCGTTCCATCTGGAGTCTAACTCTATTTCATTAAAACATCATCATCCAGGGTTTCCCCCAGAAAACATTCTAAGCCCGGTGGAAGAGACGCCCACAGACAGACAGTCATACGGACTACAACTAGAGAGAGAGCTGGACTAGCCAGGGTTCCAACAGGTTTCTTCTACTCACATTCAAGTCTTTTAAAGACCTTTTTAAGACCATTTATATAAAAATTTAATACCCATTTCACAGACCGATCGACAAGGAAAAACAAAAATTCGTAAACATATGTTCATTTATTTTTAAATGGAATGTGCAAAGTATGACAAGTTATTTAATCAGAATAATCCTGGTTGACAGATGAAACCTTTGAGGTGAAATGCGATACGGAGAAGTTACACAGCTCACATTTTAAGACCCAGATATCAAAATTCAAGACTTTTTCAAGTCTTTTTAAGGTATTATTTCCAAATTCATAAATTCAATGTTTTTAAGACTTTTTAAGACCCCGCGGGAACCCTGCTAGCTCACTATGTTTTAGTTTTGTAGCTTTAGCCACAGTTAGCTGCTGTTAGCCACAGTTAGCTTTCTTCTGGGACAATCCTGGACTGGTACAGACTCACTCAGGTATGAAGCTTAGCCCAGTGGGCCACCGGGCTTATAAAGCACTGGGGGAAAGCCTGACCATCAGTCAGACCTGGTGGTGGTAGTGTGATGGTCTGGTCATCAGGACCTGGACCACTGGCTGGAACTGATGGAACCATGAAGTCTGCTGACTACCAGAAAATGACCTTTGACCTTAAACAACTCATTCATGTTGGAAAACCCTCCAATGTGGCTGAAATGAAACAATTCTGTAAAGAGGAGTGGGACAGAATGTCCTCCACAGAGACTTCTTACTACTGTAGTTATCACTAAAGCCTAGTTTATACTTTGTGCTCACGCACGCACACACACACGTATTGACGGAGACGTTTTTGGTTTATACGTCTCCGTCTGTGTCATGAACTCTGTTGTTCATTAGAAGAATGAGTCACATGTTACAGTTTGAGCATCACATATTGTTCAGGGTTCCTACAGGTTTCTTCTAGTCAAATTCAAGTCTTTTTAAGACCTTTTTAAGACCATTTACATAAAAATTTAATACCCATTTCACAGACCTACCGACAAGGAAAAATAAAAATTCTTGAACATATGTTCATTAATTTTTAAAAGAAACGTGGAATGTGTAAAGTATGACAAGTTATTTAATCAGAATAATGGTGGTTGACAGATGAAACCTTCGAGGTGAAATGTGATACGGAGAAGTGACATACAGCTCACATTTTAAGACCCAGATATCAAAATTCAAGACTTTTTCAAGTCTTTTTAAGGTATTATTTCCAAATTCATAAATTCAATGCTTTTAAGACTTTTTAAGACCCCGCGGGAACCCTGATTATTGAAACATCCCCTGAATAAAACTGTCTCCTGCTAACGTCTGTGCTCATTTAAACTGTCAGTTCATTACTGATCCATCTGGAGATTTGAGTGGAACATGGCGGCACCAGGATGCATGCTTTAAACAAGAGGCCCCTGGATTCTCAGGCTCTACAAATACCAATTAAAAACATTTAGTTTACTGGCATTCTTTTGATTATTTTGCTGCTGTTTTGAACTTCAGAAAACTCTGATTTCTTTACATGTAGCTTTGCAGGAGTCAGACGATTAGCACTAAGCAGGGACGTGTTGATCCCACACACTGTTTCTGAGTACACACAGACCCACGAACGATGACAACTCAGTCAGAAAGCTTAGAATCTCCTCCTAAATGTGTGTATGATATTAGGTGACCTCTGACCTTGCGCAGCAATGAGCGGTCAAAGTTTCCCAGAGCCAGGGTGGCTGCCTGTCCTGCCCTCAGCACCCTGCAGGCTGAGCGGTTCCTCTGGATGCTGCCCACCTTAAGACGCAGGAATCGGCCCTCGCCTGTCGGACCCACAACCAACCGCTCACCCTCCCGGCACACACCACTGGAACACACACACACACACATGTGTCAGTAATGTAATGTATTGAGCTAGACAGAAGCATGGCGACCCCTAGAGACAGACTTTTAAAATCTGAAGGTAAAGAAAAGGTCTCTTTTATAAAACTTGCTCACGCAAAAAACGGGCCTGAAAGTAAGTCACTTTTCAAGCAAACGTTTGGGATTTATAAAAAAAACTTGATGTGATGTGAGTAACTTGCAGACTTTGACCCCTGTGTAATCTCAGTTTGGAGACCTGGCAGCACAGGTGGTGAGATGTAACATGGTGAATGTGGAGTTTTTCAGCAAGAGAGCTTTTTTTAAACCAACGAACCACGGCCCCTCCCAAAAACACCCATCCCCCGGTTTCTATAGCCCCACCTTGACACGCTTGCGTGCACACGGCGCGTCACTACGGGCTCTAAGCCGGGCAGAAACTGTGCAGCTCCTGCTTAAACTACGATTACATCGCAGGGTTCGATCATTCACAGCTCACAAATCATGTCCTCACACTGTACGAGGGTCTGAAGCCTGTCTGTCACTGTGCTGATGAAACGTCCGTCTTGAGCAGCGAGCTGCTGCTCTGAAGCTGCAGAATCTGGAAATGAGGAAACGCTCTCAATCCAGAATGAGTGCTGACCAAAATAAACGCAAATCCTTAGCAAGCCGTGCCATTCTGTGTGGAGAAAAGCGTAAAAATAAGAATAAAGCCCTCAGTAGCCGGGAATGGATAACGTTTTAGTAGAAATGAGCTCTGACTTCCTAATGACCTGACGAGACTGTAAACAGGAAGACACGGAGCGTCCTGGGCGTGCGCGCCGCCCCCACCTCATCAGGTTTGCACGAAGCACGTGCACGTTGACTGACAGCCCACAACGCAGAAATTTGAATTTTATTGGCTGAAAAAGTTTGCCAGCCAGAAAGAATTCAAAGGGGTCTAAAGGAGGAAGGAGGGTCTTCAGAAGAATGACATGTTGTGGATTTCTACCCATAGATCATAGTTTAGACCTGAACTATCGTTTAAAACATTTAGAAAACTTTGATACATGGTAGCGATGTGACGTTCATGAACGAGTCGAATCTTTTGAACGGCTCTTCACTTTGAACGAGGAGAACCGAGTCCTTGAAGTCCAAACTTGAACTGTGAAGTTTGAGGCTCTTTATCTAAAACATCAGTGAGAATAGCAACATGGACCCATCAGTTCTATCGGGGAAGCTAATTAGCGACGCACACAGGGTCTGAAATTAACAGTCGCCACTCGCCAAATGCGACCAAATTGCTCCACTTGGCGAGTAAAATTTGGAGCGTCATCCGCCACTTGGTGAGTACATTTTTGCACCAAATTAGTTCTGTTTATCAGTTCCCTTCGATAGATTTCGCTCCTCTCCTGCCTGCATGAGACGTACGCGAAACCCGAGTCGCACCCGGCATTTTTGCCTATTCATTCACTGTTTATCAAGGCAGTAGCAGTTAGCTTCATGTTAAAACTAGCGGCGAAATGTGGCGGTTTTGAACTGGAATCAGCCAGTCTTCAAAAAGAAAACTAATCAAACTGGAAGAGAAACCACCAGGACCAGTGGCAACAAGAAGATTGAATGAAAAGTGGCGAACTGGAGGTGGCGGTGGAGATGATGTTGACGCTGGCTACAGGGAACAACAGGTGTTGTGCGAAAGTCTGTTTCCCTGAATTTTTCTGTTCCCCCATGTCGAACCGCGAGCTTCACAGCACTTCTAAAAGATTTCTACAACACGTCGTCGAGTCAGAGTTGATACTTTATTTAGCTCCTAGTAAATAAATGAATAAAAGTTAACTTGTTTTATAATTTTTTTTGTTTGTTTTAATCACTAACAGAATCATCCGCTCCCCTACATAATATTTCAGGGGAACAAATTTCCGCACAACACCGGAATCTTGCGGAAATGAGCTGCACCGTTTGCCACCAGTACTCTAGAAAGGACTATAACTCATTTGACATTGGGAATAAGACGATGAAGCTACAGGGGCTTTGACCCAAATGAGTTTGTAATGCTGTGGCACAAAGACTGTCAGCAGCAGGAGGCCAGACTTCATGGACAGAGAAAACAAGGAGTCTGACTAGATTTCAATAAAAGAGTTCATTAAAAATATTTCTAAAAATAAAAATCTGAAATGAGTAAAAAGTAGTTTTTCTTATTAATGATTGTTTAATTAAGTTGTCGTTCCTTTCTGTTTGGATCTAACATAATATCATATTATAGAATAACGTGCTTTGGGTAGATCTAAATCATTTAGAATTTTGGTCGGTAAAAAACATGTTTGGCTGGTAGATTTTATCATCTACCGGCCAACTTGGCTGGTGAGTCAAAATTTTAATTTCGGACCCTGGACGCACATGTAGGTGTCACAACAAAGAGTGTCCCCAAACATAGTTCGACGTGATATTTTTCTTTCAAAATATTGCAAAAACCACACAAAAGAGCCAGTTTTTTGAACGGTTCTTTGAGGTGAGCTTATTTTTCTGTGTAGACAAAGTTGTCTCACCTGTACAGAGTTCCTCCCACAACAGTCCCAACGTCAGGAACAGAGTAGATCTCATCCACCTGTAAAAACACAGGATGCAGCATCACACTTCAACTCTGTTCTCTCTTTTTTCTGTCAAAATGTTCTGTTTGTTTTAAGATTCTTCTTTATAAATGATATAACTAAGAACCCTTGAGAGAGCAGTTGAGAACTCAAAGGAGCAAAACTGAGGCGTGAAACTAACACTTCTAAAGAGACGATTTGGGTCCTTTTGAAGGTTCCTTCTGTCAGTTATTTATAAAGACCACACCCACTGGTGACATCACTCAAAGCAGGTGGAGTCTATAGAAACAGGAAGTAGAGACACTGCTGCAGTTCAGTAGAAAACTGTGCTACTGTATGTTTTGCTGCAATTGTTGAGGCAGCTGTTGCTAGCTGTGGTAGCAAGGTGGCCGGTGCCAGTCGTGGCGGTAACCCCCGTACCCGCTGGTGGACACCAGAGGGTAGGGGAGCCGTCACGCTGAGGAAGGAGGCCTACAGGGTTGGTCTGTGGGTCTCCAGAGGCAGCAGACGAGTATCAGAGGACAGCAGTGGCAGTTTCTGAGGCAAAATCTCAAGCGTGGGAGGAGTTTGGTGACAGGAAAGTCTCATCTAAAAAAAATGGTGGCCGGGCTCAGCCTTAGAGGTAGGGCGAGGAGCTCGGACATTCAGGAGAGACTTGGAGTAGAGCCGCTGCTCCTCCATGTAGAGAGGAGCCAGTTCAGGCGCATCTGGTCAGGATGCCTGCTGGACGTCTCACTGGGAAGGTGTTTCAGGCATGTCCTGCCAGCAGGAGACCCCCGGGTCGACCCAGGACACGTTGGAGAAAATACATCTTCAGTCTGGCCTGGGAACGCCTTGGGGTCCTGCTGGAGGAGCTGGTGGAGCTGGACAGGGAGAGGGCCGTCTGGGACTCCCTAGTTGGGATGATTCCCCCACGACCCGGACCCGGATAGGCGGAAGAAGGCGAGGCGAGGAGGAAAAAGTTAGTAAACACTTCTGGTTAAACAGACTACAGGTTTTTTGCAAGTGATACCAGTTGACTTTAAATCACACAGCTATTACAGTATTAGCCTTAAGTCCTAAAACTTAAACTTGTGCGTGTGTGCGTGTGTGTGTGTGTGTGTGTGTGCGTACCTGGAACTCTGTGAGCTGCTGCATCAGCTCCTCCTGCTCCTTGCTGTTGCTCAGTGGAGGGAGGATGTTCAGGAAGATCTTCAGGAGGTCCAGACTCTCCCCAGACACACTGGACAGGGTGAAGATGGGGGTGACGCTGGACATGCGAGACGAAAACTTAGATCAAACTACAAAAGCACCCACAAGGGATCAGTGTAAGCAGAAACTGATTTTAAAATGTTTACTTTAAGCCTTCACAGCAGGGCTGGTGAACCTGTGGCCCTCTGAACCCTTTCATCTGGCCCGCCACACAAATCCACAAATTTTAAAAATTGGAAGAATCGTCAGAGTTTGTCAGAGCAGAGAGACGTTATGAGAGCAGCTTCTCCTAAAAGGATTAAGAAGCTGAAGCCTCAAGAATCAGTGAAGGAATGAATCACTGCTCATTAGAACATCGTAAAAACTAATTTCTCTGACTACATGAATAAAGTGTTCACATCTGTTCATATTTAAAACAAAAATTAGTTAACTAGATTCACACAGTGCTTTCAAGGCACCCAAAGTGTTTCTCAGGATTCATTATTCGTGCATACACTCACACACAGCTGGTGGTACAGCTGCCAGCCTGACGTTTGGTTTTAATCATCAGCCCCTCTGACCACCACCAACATTCACACACAGGCAGGGTGGGTGAAGTGTCCCGCCCAAGGACACAACAACAAGGTGACCAAACTGGACGACCCGCTCCACTGCCTGATCCACTGGTGCCCCAGGAAAAGATTTCGTCTCGTCGTCTTCCGATTATCTGGGTCGTCTCAGACCGTCCTCTCCCTGTCCAGCTCCACCAGCTCCTCCAGCAGGACCCCAAGGCGTTCCCAGGCCAGATTGAAGATGTATTTTCTCCAACGTGTCCTGGGTCGACCCGGGGGTCTCCTGCCGGCAGGACGTGCCTGAAACACCTCCCTGGGGAGGCGTCCAGGAGGCATCCTGACAAGATGCCTGAACCACCTCAGCTGACTCCTTTCTACATGGAGGAGCAGCGGTTCTACTCCGAGTCTCTCCCAAATATCCGAGCTCCTCTCCCTATCCCTAAGGCTGAGCCCGTCTACCCTGCAGAGAAAACTCATTTCAGCCGCTTGTATCTCGTTCTTTCGGTCATTACCCAAAGCTCATGACCAGGTGAGGACTGAGAGGTAGATCAACCGGTGCCTTGCTGTCTGGCTCAGCTCCTTCTTCACCACAGAAGAAGGAGCTGAGGAAAAGTTCCTCTTGAGTTAAAAATAAATAAAAAACAGAGAATAATATTTATATTATAAGCAACCTTCTGTTTGGAGGATATTATATTATATTGTTATTATACTGTAATATTTTAGTTTTAAAAGGCAGCAAAAAGAAACATTTGTCCTACAAACTCAAATGTTTATTTTTGCAAAAATAGTCAAATCAATTGATAACTTCATAAATATCACATGGTTTTCACCAGGAGGGCCAAAGTGTGACCCACGGGCCACTTGTGGCCTTCAAAGTGGATTTTTGCAGCCCTCAGTCCAGGTTCTTTAAACATAAAAGACCTTTTTTGTGTCTCACAGAGCTACAGCTTTAATTTCCTATCATTTTATTTTGACATCTTTAATGTGCTGTTGAGCAGGTAAAGGTACAAATGTTCACAATACAAATTATTCCAAGTAGTGCTCGCTGCAGAACCAGAAGGTGGAGCTGCACCAGGTTCAGCCCCGCCCATTCAGCCAGCATCAGCCCTGCCCTGCTGACTTGTTTTTTTAATTAAAGGGGTGGTTTTGTCAGAATCCATTTTTTTTTCAGGTTTTCATAGTTTCTAATAGGTCCCCCTGAGCCTGTCATGTAGGCCAAACATGAAAACTCTCTGTTCCCTGGTTATTAAAAAAAAACCAAAACAGAATTTCAAGAAAACGAAACTTAAAAACGTGAACGTGCATTTGTGCCCGGTTTGACGTCACAACGTGTATTCGCTGAGATGGTAACGCCTTTCGGTCCGCCCTGCTGCTAGCTTTTTTTTTTGTTGAAAATTCAACATGGCGGAACACAGACAGTGTTCCCAACTCGGGGATATACCTGGCTGGCTACCTGCCGCTGGTGACAGCCGGTCCCTGTTTTTTTTCCTCCCTCTGTGTGTGTGTGTGCGTTTAAGCCGTGCGGACCACGCTGCGTAATTTCCCCCCCTCGGAGGGGAGAGCGGGTGAGACATGCAGCAAGAGGAGAAAAAGAGGAGGAATGGTGAGGAAATGAGTGATAGCAGGAAGCAGGCTCCCGCAAAGCTGCTTTTAGCTACAGTTTGTTACCTGGGAGTTTATCTTTTTCACACTTTCACTTTCCAAAGTATCGGGACATGTCTGAATAAGGGGGCGGAGTATCATCCAATCAGAAGCAAGTGCTGTGTATCTCATGAATACTAATGAGAATCCTGCTGTTTCAAATTCAGGTGTCAGATGGGAACTCGCTTCCCATCTTCCCATCCCAGCTTTAGAATCTAAAGCTTATATTATAAGCATCAAAGCTTATTTCTTTATAAAAATTACACAGATAGCATTGAATTAAAACTATAAAATAACCCAGAAAACCACACCTTTAACTTTATTGCAACCAGTCAGCCCTGCCCCGCTGTTTTTTTTTTTATTAACTTTATTGCAAAAGAGTGAATTTACAAGAAAATAACTGAATATCTGCCTGTTTCTCCTTCTGTTTTCCCTCGTTCTCAGGATAAAACATCTCCTCAAAATTGATTAAATATCTCGGGGTTTCAGTCATGTTCTGGTAACAGGATTAGTTTGTGAATTTCTGTCATACGGACTACAACGAGAGACAGTGAGCCTAGCAGAGAAAGCCAACTAGCCCACTTTGCTTCGTAGCGTTAGCCGCCATTAGCTATCAGCTGTTAGCTGCTCCTGGCGGGGACCAAAGCACCGGGGGAAACCCTGAGCGCTTCGCGGACCCGCAGCACAAAGCTGCGCCGGACCAGGAGCACCGTACGAAGCTCCACGGACACGCTCACAGCATTACCCGACAACGAGGTGTTACATCTCCGCTGGACTTTGTGCTCTGGATCTGGCGGAGATGCAACACCTCGTTCTCGGATCTAACAGCCCAGTGTAATTGTCCGATAACCAGGTCAATCACAGGGGAGGTGTGGGAGCCGACTCTGGTTGAATGGGCGGGGCTGAACCTGGTGCAGCTCCACCTTTCTGGTTCTGCAGCGAGCAGCCTCTCACATATTTCTGTGTTTCTTAATTAAAAAAACTATTTATGCAGCCCATGAGAACGTTACACTCAAACAGGTGAGCCACCCCTGGTCTACTCATCGAATGTGGCCCTTCCTGGACTTTCTTAAAGAATGTTGGTGCCACCTCTGGTTTACAGGGAGAAGAAAATGTGCTTCAGACTGAACCTTCTGCTCTAAGCTGTGAGTGAAGCTGCAGAACCAACCATGTAGACTGAGTGAACTGCTGCGCTGCGGTCACAGCGTCGTCAGGGTTCGACACCACCATGGGCACCTTGTTACAGCCCGGCTGCTTCAGAACCCGCTCCAGCTGCCGGACCGTTCGCTCCACGGTGCCGCGGGAGCACAGATCCACTTTACTGACCACAATGAAGATGGGGACTTTCAGCGCCATGGCCAGGCCCAAGTGCTCACGAGTAGTACCGGCTGGTCAGATAAAAGCACAAAATAAAACACACTGAGAACTAGATAACCGCAGGCAAACAAAAAATCAAAAAATATGATCAGTTATGTAAACGAAAGCTTGTTTTCATGTTTCCCTGACCTTTTCTCTTTCATAGCACAAAACAAGTTCATTATTCTACCATTTAATGGGAACAGTTCTACAAGTAGGTAGGGGAAAAGGTTACAACTTATGTATTTATTTGGTTATAAAATAAAAATGACGCAAAACCAAAAGGTGTTGGTTGAAGCCCAGCTTTTATACGTCTACCCTCAATACACCTAATCACAATTAAAATAGTTTATTAAAGTGTTATCACACTTTCCACGTCTGCAGTTTCATCCACAAAAAACACCAACCAATTAACAATTAAGCCAATTAATAATATGAATTAATTACATAATCATAAATACCCATGTCAATGGGTTGTTATGAGCACAGAAACATTCATGTCCATTAAAGCTGCACTCGATAGTTTGGTGAACAATGAAGCTTAAAAGGTTTTTTTTCATGCCTCTTAACAACGTTCTAACATAGTATAGCTATAAATATATTGTGACATTTAAACCCCCCTGAAAGAAATCAATAGTGGTTGTCCCGCAGTTCTCTAAAAACCTCATCCAATCATAGGTTTTGGACCGAAAGCAACTATTGGACAATCCATCCTGCTGTCTGTCTCGCTGAAGCGTGGTCTGATCTGAACATCTGGGTAGCAGGAAATCATGCTGACAAGTGCCCCTTCAAACACAAGCTGTGTGAAATTGCATTAATTTTTTTAACGCATAATTTTTTTCTAAATAACTACCGTATTTTCTGGACTATAAGTCGCTCCGGAGTATACGTCGCACCGGCCCAAAAATGCATAATAAAGAAGAAAAAAACATATATAAGTCGCATTTTTGGAGGAAATTTTATTTTATAAAATCCAAGACTAAGAACTGGTATTTCACATTATTAGCTATTTTCATAAAAAAATTGGTACACAGGCCTACAGCGCCATCTAGCAGTTTTAAAGCGGCATGAAAGTGAATAAAACACGTGAAATTCTATACTTTGGTCACTGAGAACCTTCACCAGCATATACTTCGGTGTATAAGTCGCAGGATCCGCTAAACTATGAAAAAAAGTGTGACTTAACACGTTAAAGTCCCACCCCTAGTTTAAAGTTCACTGAGCAACATTTAGACAAACCTGTGAAACACTGGGAGGGTCTGATCAGAGGAGACCAGGACTGAACTCCTTAGATGGCATAATTTGGAGGTCAAAGGTCACTGCATTTCACCCCAAAACCCCCAGACCAGTAGTGAGGTCTGGAGGTGGAGCATCATGGTGTGGGTCTGGTTCTCAGCAGACGGCTCTGGAACGCTTCATATAATCAAAGGAAGGATGATGGAAACATTCTGGATAAAAACCAGGATGAAGAAGATGAAACCAGGAGGACAATGATCCCAAACAGCCAAGAAACTCTCTACTGGTTACAGAGAGAGAGCATCAAGCTGCTAGAACGGCCCAGCCGATCAGCTGACCTGAATCCTAGAGAACATCTAACTAAAGGTCAGAGGTCATAGGAGGAACCTTCAGGATCTGAAGACTAGAGACTAGTCTCTCCTCCAGGAGGCGTCTGGAAGCTGCAGAACCTAATGTTGGAACATGAATAGTTTGCTTTCTTTGCACGTGTGGATTGAATGAGTTACCAACATCTGGTGAGAATTTTGTGTCAATAAATCCTTTAGCGATAGATTTAGTTATTTACATAGACCATAGCTCTGATCTTTTTGTTTCCTGTCAGTGAAGCATGTGGCTGCAGCTCACCTATGCCAGTGTTGGCGCCCACTACAAGCATGGCAAAGTCGGGGCAGTAGCTGGTGAGGCCAAAGACAGTGGTCTTAAGGTACTTGTGATGACCTGCCAAATCGATGAAAGTGATCATCTTGGAAGAACTCTCACAAATCTCCTCAGCTGTCCGTGACTCGCTGTAGTTCACCACCTGCACGATACAGCAGGATTATCAAACTGCTCATAGTCTCTGTTGTGTTCATGGATCAAACTCAGCATTTTAACTGTGGTCATTATCGGCTCATTTTACAGAGCACATTTCTTCCTGGTTTCACGCACTTGAAACAACAAGCACATTTCTGGAAAAACCAATCAAAGTGGCCAGCTTCTAGTAAGGCATTAATAGTTTTTGACCTGAAGAAGCACCGTGGATAGGGTTTGCACATGTCTTCAGCTTCAAAATGTGGTATTTTTACTGATTTTTCTTATTTTAGGTCATTTGAGCATCCATGTAAAAACATGCTGGTTTCAGCGTTTTAAAATCCACATGCCTGCTATATTCCACATGGTGGACTCACCATGCTTCACTGAGGTTCTTTATCCTCTGACACATCACTGTGTTTTAACAAAGGCCAGGGTGGCCTTCAATGGCTTTTCTTGGTCTGTTGTTGACATATATTTGTGTCTGATAGTACAGCAAAGTACTGTTTTCAATCTAAAGATTGAAGTTACAGTGAAATAGATAAAATACTTTTGTTTATTCTGGTCCTTTTTCATGAATCAGGCTGCAGATTGACTAGAAACTGACCCAGCTGACGTCACTCAGTGTTTTAAATCTAAAATGATGAGTTTTTCAAGTTCACTCCATATCATGTGCTTGATTTTGATAATCCTCTCATCTAGTTCTATCATATTTTATTCATTTCATTGTCATTGTTTGAATGCTGCTTTCAGCATTTGCACTGTAGTGATCCAGTTTGTTTTTCTTCTGTACATTTTTTAATCTCTTCTTCTGGAAAATCTAAAATCAGGAATCTAGAAACATAAACTAAATCAAACTAGTTATTTTGACTTTCTCTGAAGTTTCAGGATTTTCAGGAAGTGTAGCATATAATCAGGGTACCCTACTCTGTCTGAACATCCGTCATCAATCAGCTGGATCAGGTTCACAGCTGAAGGACAAAATACAAAACCAAAATCAACGTCAGACCGGAGCTCACCAGTTGTATTATGTAGAGATGGACATAAGCCATGTTTCCATGGGAGGTACGGTACGGTTTGGTGGAGGGTCCGGTACGGATCCGCTATTTCGGTTGAGCGTTTCCATCAGCTGTCGGACCCTCACTCGGCAGGCGGGGTTAAACGTAGATGCGTATCATCACGTCATACCAGCTCTGTCCTTATATGGGGATTTTAATTTCTCCGGCATTGTTCCTGTCTGCTCAAATCCTTCAGCTGCATTTTGTGAAACTTCTTTATAAACTCTTTTATTTTTTTTACCGATCCATGAAGCTCGTCCTGAACGCAGCTGATCGCTGAATGTTTGGAGCTCTAAAGTGATCAAGCCTGGTGGAACTTGCTGGCCTTTTATCACTTCCCTGGTCGGATCTCTGCCGACAGACCCAAGGCGCGGAACCGGGTTCAGCCGCGGTGAATCCGCAGTTGGATTTACTCGCGGTCCAACCCAGCTGGTTGAGCCACGCCACCGGGTTCGGCCGCGGTGATTCACTCATGGTCAGCGGCTCGACCTGCTGGGTCGGACCGCGACTCACTGACCCAGACCCGAGGAGGCGGAGACCCGCGGTCGTGGCGATGAATGAATCCCTCGCGGTCAGCAGCTAGACCGGGCAGGGTCCAGCCGCTGACCGCGAGAGATTCACTCACTGATCCAGACCTTAGGCACCAGCCAACAGGACAGATTGTTTTTACTTCTCACTTTAGTAATAATAAAATAACGGCACTCCAGGGTTTGTTTTGCTGGTCACAAGCAGTGATCAGTGGTCTGTGTTTTAACGCCACAGCTCCCCCCTAACCGTACCCGCTCTATGGACTCCCAGCTCAAGAGGACCATTCATGATCCGGTACGGATCGGTTGTATGGACCGGTTTTACAATGGAAACAGACAAAATAGCGATCCGAACCAAACCAAACCTAACCGTACCGACCCCTGCTATGGAAACATGACAAGATTCTAATGGGTTCAAGTGAAGACTTCTTTGGTCCCTCGAAGATATTTTGACATGTGTAAACCGGACAAGCTGTTTGGATGAGAACCGAAACGTCTTCAAGGAACCAAAGAAGTCCAGTTACCTTTATTTAAACCCACTAGGATTTTACCATGACCTGGAGGACTGAGAACCTTCACCTACATGAACTCAGATGTTGACACTGGTAGAGTAAACCAGGAACTGACTAGTATTGAAACATTAGTCCTTGTTTTCCTTTTAAAGTGATAATATGCAACTTTTTCATATTTTTAATTTTTTTCCTTGAGCCAGTCTGTGCTAATATGACCCTGTACAAAGTTAATGAAAAGTCACTTAGCCCCATCTGGTGATTACAGCCGGAAAACCACGATTGCAAGATCTCCGTCGCCGTCCCGGTACCCAGGAAGTCACGTGTCTCACGAGGGTTAGGCTAACCCAAAGTGGCTAGCTGTTATGCTAGCGCTGGAGTGTTTTTAGCTCATGATTCCTGATTTTTTCAATCTCTCCCTGCTTGAACACAGCTGATTTCTTTGAAAGAGTAAATAACCGCTCCTGTAGAAAGCTATGAAGGCTGAGGAGACATTTCAACAGGTAGATTTAGGCGTTTAGAAGCTGAAACGATATCCTAACTTGTTTAATGCAGTGATTTAAAACGGACACCAGAGGGCGCCCAAAACAAGCAAAACTGCATATTATCACTTTAAATCCTGAAATAGCAATGAGGAATGTATTTAACTAAAACCAGACGATTTATTAGCAAAAAATAATATAAGGACCTCCCTCAGAAAACATGTATAGACGGGAATGGCAGGTTTTTGATTAAAGTACTAATCCTAATACTTCACTTGGCTGCTTTAAAGGGATTTCTGGGTTATTTTGAAGTCAGTTGTTTTAATCTACAGCAGGGATACTCAAATATAAATCTTAAAGGGCCACAAAGAAATGTTTCAACAAGTCTATAGGTTCCAGGTCCCGGGGGTGGGGTGGGGTGGGGGCGTTTCCACCCTCTCTTACTGCTGAGCGAGCAAACCTTTGGAGCGCGCCGCTCTGAAAGTAAATGTGAGAGTAAAAGCGAGCCGCTCACACTGCATCTCGTCTTCCTGTTACAGCGCAAACAATACCTCAGTAAGGAAACCTGAATACAGTGAAAGAATCACAGCTTGGAGACCAGGTGGCTCGCAGCAATACTTACAATATTATTAGCATTAGTTACCTCTCCTTTGCTGTTAAAGCCCAGAATTTCAAAGCTGATGCTGGAGGTCCGTCCAGTCTGAATCTCGTGAAGATGTCTGAAAAGGTTGAGTCGTGCGCGGCCTCGGCCATTGTCCAGCTCGCCCTGCGTCAGGACTCCCAGCAGGGTCGACTTCCCCGAGTCCACATTACCCAGCACAGCTACTCGCAGGTCCAGGAACTGTGGGCAGTCCAAAACAGCACAATGAAGGGAGGAATTTTCAGGTAAAGGGACATTTGGCTCATTTTGAATCAGTTGTTTATCTACAGTATGGACCACACCCACTGGTGGCATCACTCAAAGTGGGCGGAGTCTCTAGAAATGGGGAGCAGTCCTGACTGGAGCGATGCTCGTGGATATTAAGAGACAAAGCTGCAGATTGGTGACAAACTATATCTAAACATATCTGCAACAATGCCAGCATGAGGTCACGTCTCAAGGTGAGTTACTGTGAGGAGACGAGTCAAGGCTGTAGGCGTTAGAGAGATGAAACCCGAGGGCACCTCCTGTGTTCGAGGGTTTTTCATTTTACATGTAGATGACTTCTTTCAGTCCTCGCTCCAACCTGCTGTCTTCCCTGTTCAGACTGTGCACATTAATGTCTTCAGAGGAGCATCTTTTGTCCTGACCTGATGGGTTGGATCTTCTGTGTTGGGCTAATCCTTTTGTGTAGCTGCTGTTTTGTTTCTTTAATGTAGAGGTTTGAACATTCCTCCTGTCCTGGGGCCTCATTTATAAAACTTTGCGTAGAATCCTTACTAATAATCTACTTAAGTTAGCACCGCATTTTTAGTAAAACAAAAGAAACCAACAAAGCAAACGACTCACCGTTAAGTTGATTAAATCAGGACAATCGATTAGCAGGGTTGTCACAAGCTGTCAAGAAGTATTCTTTGAATAAATATCATTTTATTAGTGCACTGCCAGAGAGACGAGAGACTGATCGCCCCGGAACTGATCAAAGGGTCAACCCCTTCAAAATAAAAGTTCACATGATCAGCGACTAGTCAATGTAAGGCATAACAAGTCACTACAGAGCAGAGAAGTCGACTGGTTCATGCAACCCCTAGGGTGTACAAGTCTGAAAACTCAACATCTCACGTCTCCAAAATGTGCTTAAGCAAGGTGTGTGTAAAGATACACTTTTTTTTCATGATGTTTTCTTTTATAAATCCCAAAGTTTGTATAAAAAGTGACTTACCTTCAGTTCAGACCTGTTTTTTGCGTAAGCAAGTTTTATAAACGAGGCTGCAGCTTTTTTTCCAATAGGGGTCAGTTTTAATAAAAAATGTATAAACTTTTATTACTTGATTATTTTATGTGTCAAATAACCCTCACTGTGAAGAGAAAACAGGGGTCTGACTTTTAAAAATGGCTTCAAATTGTTACAAGCAATTGAATTAGGTTTATCCAAGTTCATTTATTACGTTTATTTTAAACAAACTTCGTAAATTAACTTGGAAAAAACTTAAACACATTATTGTGTTTTTTTTTTCTTGCAGAGAAATAAAGTTGCAACAGGACATAAACTTGGCAATTTAGGGGTAAATTTTTAGGTCATTATTAATTGTTATGTATAATTAGGCTGGATGCTGGTTTAAAGGATAAAAATAATATTTTCAATAATCACTTCCAAAATTGTAAAAGCACAGAATTTTGTATTAAATGGTTAAGAACCATCTAAAGTATTACAACTACTTCTGTTGAAGTCCTTTTTAGTGCTAGTAATATTTAGACTTCTTCTTGAACAGGACTCTTCTATAGTTTGGTGACTGTTTCTTGTCGCACAATAGAAAATTACAAAAAAAAACAAGAAGCGAACCCACAACCTCCTTGCTGCGAGGCAACAGTGCTAAGAACACTGCGCCCCCATGCGGCCCGTCACCATCATCCAACATAAAAAAAACATCTAACCTCACAAAACAAAACCAGATTCTGACTAAAACAACATCTGGCTTTAAGACATCCTGTTTGCCGACAGAACGGCTGTGAAAGGCAGGAGCCAGCCTGCAGAACGGACTCTCACCTGCTGATCGTCTGGAACTTTTCTAACAAGAACCTCAGCGATTTTTCTGGTGGTTCTGTCCAGATCATAGTCGACTTCTCTTTCTCGGAGGAGCGTGATATCAGCTCCAACCCTGAAGAGAACACAAGAAAAAATAGTCTGGTCAGATACTAAACATTTTTTGTAGTTACGTTTTGTGAAGTGTTTGAGCTCAAAGAATGATAAAGTAAACAAGTGAAAACAGATCACGAAAAGCACAAAGTAGTTGCAGCTTTTTAGACAGGATGGAAAACTGTCAGATGAAGAACTTATTCAAATTTATTTGTGGAAAAAAGAGCTTTTAATTTACAAAAGTCCTTCAACGGCTGATCAGCTAGCTTAGATGATGTTTGTTGGAAAATGACCTAAACTGGCACAGTTCTTTACCTGTACACTACCAGATGAAGTCCCCCGCCAGCCTGGCAGACTTCCTGGTCCCGCCCACCTACCCTGATGTGTTTTTTTTACCGTCTGAATATGTGCTTCTATGTGAGAGGTGTTTTTTCCTGCCTCCCAGCTCTGCCCTTCTTCAGGGCAAAGATGGGGGGGTATGTTTTTTCTCCTCAATTTGTAAAATGACAAATAAAGACTAGTTCAGATTGACATGCAGGCCAAAACCGCCAAGCTGAAAGTTTTTGCAGACCACTAAAATTACTACCGAACTATAAGTCGCACTTTTTTTCATAGTTTGGCGGATCCTGTGACTTATACACCGAAGTATAGAATTTCACGTTTTATTCACTTTCACGCCACTTTAAACCGCTAGATGGCGCTGTAGGCATGTGTACCAATCAGCTGCCATGCTTGGTTGTAATATTACTGCAGCGCCAGACTTGTGAATGAAAATCACAACAGAGGGAGGTATTGCTAACAGTGTTGGGAATAACGGCGTTTAAAGTAACGGCGTTAGGTAACTCCGTTCTTTTATCGGTAACGGACTAATCTAACTAATTACCGTTTCCGTCATGAGAACGGCGTTTCCGTTACTGAGCGTGAAATGCGGTGCGTTACTTTTCTAATGTTCTCTCCAACAATGCGTCCGTAGGTTCAGTCCTCTGAGCTTTATTTAGAACAATAGGAGCTGCTGTCGGCTGTAGCCGCACCAAAAACAGTCTAAAACAGTTAAAAACAACCGAACAGAGCTGGTTCCTGCTCTCTGTCGCTCCTGCAGCAGTAGGCTACGTCTCACACACGCGCGCGCGCGCTCCGCCCCATTTAACCATCAGCTGTTCTCACGCGCCTCTCGCTGTTTTCACACAAAGCAGAAACAGCAGCGTCTCAACTTCCAGCATAGTCTGAGAACAAACGATAACCAGACTATTACGGTATGAATTGATGAAATAAACGTGTACTCTGAACGCACCGCCCCCATGCACAAACTGCTTGTGCGCGCAGCCAGGCACACACAAACGCCAGCGATGCAGCAGGGCAGTCTGGAGCATTAGGATGAAAAGTTGTCATCTTCAAGGTGGAGATTTAACCACTACTTTCAAACTCTTTGAGGTAAAAGGTCAGAATGTGTTTGTGAGGTGTCATTAAGTCCTGAAGTTTCGTTTCTTTTAAATTTACTCAGAAAAACTGCTCAGAAAAATCCTAATTCTTTGATATAACACAACTTTTTTTTTTAAATAGTAACGCAAAAAATATTTTCCCTGGTAACTAGTTACTTTTGTTATAAAGTAATTCTGTACCTAACTCAGTTACTTTTTGGAACAAGTAGTGAGTAACTATAAGTAATTACTTTTTTAAAGTAACGTTCCCAACACTGGTTGCTAATAACGTAGCAAAGGAGAGCTGACCCCCGACTGGAAAAGTATTTAAAAATCAGGTAAACACCGGACAGCTGTTTGTAACTCAGCGGAGATCTGGGAGCTTCTGGCGTTATGAGCAGCAGCAGAAGCAGCCTGTCTGTTTTATTCCGTCTCACGTTTCTGTAACCCTGCAGCGCGAAGACCGCCCCCATACCGCCAGTGAGTCATCTTTTGTGAAAAGCACATGATTGCACAACATTACCGGCGCGGTCTGAACCCTTATGAACGACGGGCTCCTAAATACCGGCTCGGCTTCGCGGCAAATTGCCAGCATTGTTTTATGAAAACAGCTAATAATATGAAATACCAGTTCTTAGTCTTGGATTTTATAAAATAAAATTTCCTCCAAAAATGCAACTTATATATGTTTTTTCTTCTTTATTATGCATTTTTGGGCTGGTGCGATGTATACTCCGGAGCGACTTGTAGTCCGGAAAATACGGTATATATTAATTTTTTCAGAAAAGCTAAAAATTTTTCCTTTGGTGAATATTTTTTATTTGCACTGCTCAAAAATGCATTAAAATCACAATAAGAAAGCATTAGCGTTGTTGCAATAAAGTATCTGTCGATACATTTTAGGTCATTTATGTTTTGGCTGTAATTAAGATAAGATAAGACTTTATTGATCCCACAGTGGGGACATTTGTGTGTTACCACAGCTCAGGACTGATAGCAAAAAGTAATACAAAAAGTGACCAAGAATACAAAAACAAAATAAAAAATTACAAGCAAAAGAAGCCATTTGTGTATTTATTTGTGTCTCCTCACTCAGTATTTACCCAACAGAAGTCCTTGTTGTTTTTCTGTGATGTTACCAGTGGGTCTGGTCCTTATTATTACTCAATTATAACTTATAACTAACCCAAGTGTTCTTTTACCTAATAAATATTTTTTTGGAACCTCATCAGACAAATGACTTACTTCTCTGCCATCCTCTTCAGGGTCTTGAGTGAAGCTTTCATGTCAGCCTCTGTCAGACCAACCAGCAGGCCGTTGTCTTCCACTCCAATCTGATAGAGCGCCTCGCCGCGGCCCTCCTGCAGACGCCACTTCAGCTGTGTGGCCAGATGCTCAAAGCGATACAGGGTGGGGTTGACCAGCTTCAACTGTGGCATCAAAGGAGACAAACAACAGCGCCCCTGGTAAACTGAACTGACAAGATTCAAATGTAAGTAGCCCACACGCGTTTGAGTCCCAACAGAAACTGATTTTATTCATAAAGCACACAAGTATTTGTTTCTGTTTCTAGAGACCCCCACCCACTTTAAGTGATGTCACCAGTGGGTGTGGTCCGATAGAACACCACTTCAAAGTACCCAAATATCCCTGTGATGATGAAAATATTAACTAATGGCCTGTTATAAATCAAATGAGATCGTCAATATTAATAAAATCAACCAGTTGTCAGGGAAAACACAGCCTATATACTTTTACTAGTGTAATAAACCCCAAACATCCCTGAATCAGAGCAGAAATGAGAGTTTATTACCTTATATTCAATGTTTCCTTCTTCAGCCTGGAAACAGACAGAAACACACATTAGGGCAGATTAGTTATAAACTTTTATAACAAAGTTAAATATTTAAGTTCAACATGTTTTCTGTTATTTTCACACATTAATGACATGAAATTGAGACTACCTGATGAAGCCACTGACCAATATTCTGTTGTATTCATCCAGAAAACGTGTTCATATTTACAACACAGACCTTTGTTTATGTTTTTATTGTTGTGTTAGATCTCCACATATTCCTCTGGAACAGGTTCAGCCCAGTACCTCTATACCAGTGGTGTCTAAAGTTGGTCCTCAAGGCCCAGTATCCAGCATGTTTTTAAGTCCTTCACACCTGAATCAATGGTTGAATCACCTGTTCTGCAGGTAATCAAGCTCTGCTGAAGATCTTTAATCAGCCACTGATTGAAATCAGGTGTCTTGAAGAAGAGAAACCTCTAAAACATGCTCCAGGATCAAGCTCGGACACCCCTGCTCTATACTCTTCTTTCCACCTGGCAGCCAGGCGTTTCTACTTATTGCTGACTGATCTGGAATACTAAAAGGTTTTTGGATGGTAAAAACTGCAAGAGACTAAAAACACCTCTTGAAAAAGTGGAGGGCACATCATGTCACATTTGAAATCAGATGTTTGCTGAGTAAATAAATATAAATGAAAACCAGGAGGAGGTAAATCTCCTCTATAGTTCCAGGCGTGGCTGGGTCTGTTCCTTCAGTCTCTCAGTGAGACCTGATAGAAGTGATGAGGAGCAGCGAAGATACTCAGTGTGTTGCTTCGTCTGCTGGTATAATAATGCTGCAGACCCACTAACAGAACAAAATACACTGAATTATGAAACATGGAGTCTTTCATCAGACACAGACTGAGAGCAATGCTGTCCTGATGAGATTAAACAAAAAATGAAGTGAACTTCTGGTCATGAGGAACCATCATAGCTCCAAGTTAAAGTTTTATTATGCACAGTTAGCCTGTTAGCTCAGAAACACTGAACTCATATGAACACCTTCAGCAGGTGGAGGTGAGTTTACACATAATGTATATTATACCTGTTGTTTTGAACTTAAAGAAAGTTTTCATAGTAAGGTTGTAAAAACTGATTTACTGCTATATGCTAATGTTTAGCTAGCTAATACACACAGTAACTGCTGCTGCATATAAAATTATTAACCTTTGACCCTACAACTATAAACACATATATGTGTTATTACCGTATAAAATGTGAAAGTGTTAGGAAAACTGTGGAATTGTGGAGGGAAACTACTGTTTATAGATTGTAAATATTAATTTAAAAAATATTAAACATGTTTGTGTTTTCAGACATGACTATAATGTATTTTCTAGTTAGGTTTATCGGTGTTTATGAGGTGTAGTATGAGGTGTGTAGAGTTTATCTCCGTGAGTAGTTTTAATTAGCTTTCTGTAGCTTTAGCCGGCTAGGCTAACAGCTGCCGGTGCTATGCTCAGCCCGTCCGGGCTCTAGGTACCTCCGGAGGCAAAAACGGTGGAGGCGTTCTGTTGTTCCTGTTCCTCTTGTTCCGTCTTCTCCTTCCTCTTTTGCCTCGTCTCGTTCGCGACTTTTTGGACGTTTTCTTCCCGTTATTACAACCCTGTCCATGTCCGAGGTGTCCGGGAGACACTGCGACACTTTCGGTCAAATCCACCATTACTGGGTTCGGTGTGTCGGCAGCGACGGCCAGGAAGTAGAGATGTTTAGAAACATGTAGAGACTAAATCAGTGAGTGTCTTCCGCCTAGCATCGCCTCTGCTACCACAGTCGGCCTCAGAGCGAAGACCTGCAGCAGGAGATGCTCTCCTCTCCTCAGCACCACCAGCGGGAAGCTAGAGCTAAGGTATACCAACAACTTCCTCCTAGTACTTTCACAATAAGACCACCGGAAATACAGGAAAGAGGGAGATTTTCAAGCGAAAACACAGTTAATAGACTTTATTAAAAAAAAGAACTTTATATTTATATTAAAATAAAATATGGAGGGATAAAGACACTATACATAAAAAAACATACACACATTTTGCATTTCAAAAAGGTAAGGCTAAATTTTATAACTTTATATGGCAATATTTAAAATAAATAACAAAAAATGTAAAACTAAAATCCAGGGTCCCTAAATAAAATGATAATGAATGTATCTAAAATAAAATAATTTAATGTACACATGTATAGTATATAATACGGAAGAGGGTTAGGGCCACCTAAAAGAAAAAAATTATAATGATTAGAATTCTGACTTTAATCTCAGAATTCTGACTTTTTTCTCAGAATTCTGAGAATTCTGACTTTTTTCTCAGAATTCTGACTTTAATCTCAGAATTCTGACTTTATTCTCAGAATTCTGAGAATTCTGATTTTAATCTCAAAATTCTGACTTTATTCTCAGAATTCTGAGAATTCAGATTTTAATCTCAGAATTCTGACTTTTTTCTCAGAATTCTGAGAATTCTGACTTTTTTCTCAGAATTCTGACTTTATTCTCAGAATTCTGAGAATTCTGATTTTAATCTCAGAATTCTGACTTTAATCTCAGAATTCTGAGAATAAAGTCAGAATTCTGACTTTAATCTCAGAATTCTGACTTTATTGTCAGATTAAAGTTAGAATACTGAGAATTCTGACTTTAATCTCAGAATTCTGAGAATTCTGACTTTAATCTCAGAATTCTGAGAATTCTGACTTTAATCTCAGAATTCTGAGAATTCTGACTTTAATCTCAGAATTCTGAGAATTCTGACTTTAATCTCAGAATTCTGACTTTATTGTCAGATTAAAGTTAGAATACTGAGAATTCTGACTTTAATCTCAGAATTCTGAGAATTCTGACTTTAATCTCAGAATTCTGATTTTATTCTCAGAATTCTGAGATTAAAGTCAGATTTCTGAGAATAAGGTCAGAATTCTGAGAATTCCGACTTTACTCTCAGAATTCCGACTTTATTCTCAGAATTCTGACTTTAATCTCAGAATTCTGAGAATAAAGTCAGAATTCTAATCATTATAATTTTTTTATTTTAGGTGGCCCTAATCCTCTTCCGTATATATACCGGTATTTATACTTTTGTGCACACGTAAAAACTTATGTACTCACTCAGGTATTTTTCTCTGTTAATGTTAATATTATTAACTGATAGAACGTCACTTTAAAATGACCCAAATATTCCTTTAACTTCATAGAGACGACGTTCTCTTAGAGTTAGGGAACAAACGCTGCAGCAGTGAGTGGATAAGATGAAGAACTGAACAGGTGTTTTATCTAGTTGAGGTGAAATGATGTTGATGGTAATAAGGACAAATGCATGTTCAGTGTTAATAAATCAGTAATAGAGCAGTTCAGTCCAGCAGAAGGGGGCTCCTCCGGCGCGTTATCTCTGACAGTCGGAGAACAAAAATCAAAGCACACTTTTCATCAGATTATTTTTTTTCAAAATTTATTTTCATTCAGGGAGTGCATAGCGAAAATAAACACTTGGTCCAAAAGCTTCAAAATTCAAATGTTAACCCGTCACATGTAAACACATTGGCACAGAAAGCTTTTCACATTATTAGTGAAAACATGGGAATGTAAACAGGATAGAAAGTGACATTTTAAAACACAAGAGAGAAGAATTCAGGCATCACTTTGCTGTGGTCCTTTACCAGCAGATGGTCACATCCAGCTGCTTCCTCAGACATTCATGGACAACAAGAGGAACTGAAAGCGAAGGTAGAGAATCGTTCAGTCGGTCCACAACATTCTGCAGCTTCATTAAAGGGGTTAATTAGAAGTGATGTTCTATCAGTTAGGACTAGGGATGTACCGATACCACTTTTTTCAAAACCGATCCGATATTTAAATCTGAGTACTCGCCGATACCGAGTACCGATACTTCTACCACACAAAAAAATGCAACAAATTGGAATACAGGTTTTATTTTTTCTTCTCTGCTTTTTACAACAAATAACTGAGTTAGATTAAAAAAATAAAATATATTAATAAAAATGATCACAAAACTAAAATATAAGGTGAAAAATAACAATTTTCTGTGATTTCACAGTGAAATTATTGCAGTTTTCCACATTTTAACCAAATAAAATGAACTATTTGGCACCATCTCCAGCTCTCAACCCACACTGTTCCTCTTTAGCTCAATAGCTCCCCCTAGTGTTCAATATAGGACACTACAACAGAAATCACAAGTCACAGACAGTGAAGCCACTGGTATCGGTTCCTGGTATCGGGTAACTTTAACCAATACCAGTATCGGTATCGGTGCGTCCCTAGTTAGGACCACACCCACCAATGACATCACTCAATCCAGGTGGAGTCTTAACAAGCAGGAAGTAGTCCTCTGACCAGAACAATACTCATGACTTAGATCAGGAGGGACGCTGATGCCAATCAGGGTAAATTAGCTGCTAATTTTAATGTATTTTAACCAAAAATACAGATGTGTTAGAACTTTATACCACCTGTTTGTAAACCTTTACAGTTTAACAGGAGACCAGTTGTTTAGTTTGTTTCAACCCTTTTTACTGCGCTACTGTACGTCCTGCTGCAGCAGCATAAACAACATAAACTAAACCACAGTCTCATGCTAAATTGCAGATGTTTACATACAGGTTATTTATCAGTCAAATGCATTTTAAATACCTGAAAATTAGTCACTAATTTGTCACTGATCTGCAGCAGTGTCTCTCCTGATCTGACTAGGCATGAGTGTTGCTCCAGTCAGAGGACTACTTCCTGTTTCTAGAGGCTCCACCCACTTTGAGTGATGTCACCAGTGGGCGTGGTCCTCACTGAGATAAATAACTGATAAAACATCATTTCAGAACAACCCAAACGTCCTTTAAGTTCTTTGGAGAGGACAGGAGAAAACCGATCATAAAGAATCACAGGATCACGGTCTGCAGTGAATATTAGGAGGTTAATGAAAAACAAACACGATTTTGTGCGATGTGGTTGTTTCTTTACCTGCATGATGTTCATGTTCACCTTTCCTGTGTTGCGTTGATCCAAAGCCTGGAAAACTCCTGCAGAAGGAACAGAGCGTTTTCAGGTCATCGCTACGAGTCCACACCAGAAACACTGAGGGCTCATTTTATCAGCTGACTGTACAAAGCTTCAACCAGACGTGTCTCAGAACTCATGACTTCTCCTGAAATGATTCTTTATGATTCTATGAAATCTGAGATTTCTGATACCAGCTAACAGAATTATGAACACATAGAACCGCTGAGGGGTCACACCTCGATGTTAACCTATAAAACTGGTGTTGCTTGGAAACCTGGTTTTGGCCAAAATACTGATTATTTATTTAATTAGCTTTATTTGATGAATCATTGTTGCTGATCTATGTCACTTTTTAAGCTTTCTGTTTCCCCAGGAACATCAGAACAGATTTATCCTACAGAGGATCTCTGTCCCACAGCTCATAGGTCAACTACATCGTGTCAACATGAGCCAGGTCAGGAGGCTACAGGATGAAGGTGTGTTGGTTAAACTTTCAGCAAGATGAGCCTCTGAACTCAAAACATTTATCAGCTCCATCCAGGTCTGAGCTGCTGGTTGTAGACGGATTTTCCTTATAAGAAACAACTGTCTTAAATTGTTTTTTAATAATAATCATTTATTCCTGCAATCACCATATTTTTTTTAGCTTCAACAGCTAAGTGTTTTTAAATCTAAGTAAATGATCTTCTCTTGACATGAAGGAGACCCAGTTATTGTATGATTATATTTTATTTCTTCTTTTAAATCATTTCTTACATCAATAAAAACATTTTAGTTTGTTTTTGTCGATCTATTTATAATTATTTCAAGTTGTTGGTAAGTAATTTGTTAATATTAGGTTTAGAGTAATGACTTAAAAGTAGGGATGGGAATTGGTATTGTTTTATCGTTAATATCGGCATTAAAATGCAATATCGGTAAACATAGGTATCGGTTTACCGATAATATCGGCCGATATCGGCATTAAAATGCAATATCGGTAAACATAGGTATCGGTTTACCGATAATATCGGCCGATATCGGCATTAAAATGCAATATCGGTAAATATCGGTATCGGTTTTTGTAATGATGACACACATGACCTTTACATACCATGCACATATTAATCCCAAAATGTCAAAATATAACAAATCTGATGTTTAATTTTAGAGATATTTTTATTTATTTGGCACACCTTGCACTAAATACTGTGTTTGTCTTTTTTTTTTATGAGGGCTACCACGCTTATATCAGTATCGGTTTATATCGATATCGAAATTAAGAGTTAGACAATATCGGATATCGGTAAAAAACCTAGTATCGAGTATCCCTACTTAAAAGTAATAAAGAGTAAAGCAAACTATCAACAAGTTTATTATTCATTAAAACTCCCATATTAAACAATGTGCTGCCACTCTGAATGTGCTTTTGTTTCTGAGGCTGAATCAGCCGGGGGTCAAAGACATTCTAACACAAACATTTTTACTATCAAAGTTTACGCCTCAGATATTTGGCAGTAAATGTTGTGAAGGACGGATTTGAATGTTGTCTGTTTAACTTACTGAACATGTTCTCCAGACGGACGATGCAGGTGAGGTAGTCATCAAAGTCGATTTCATAGTCGTCATCACCAAACCGTAAACCAATCAGCTGCAGGAGCCTGTTGTTCAGCTGCATGCCTTCATGGGAACAAAGCAGATCCTTTACTTTTAACACGAAAGTCTTCAGTGAGGAGGATTCATATCCAAACATTTAGTTATTACAAGTGGAAATATTTCTGCAATCACTTTGTCATTGTGATTATTAGAATATGTGTTATTATAGTAAGAAAAACTTTTTTTCTTTTATTAAGAATAATAATAAAAAGTAAATATCAGTGATTCCTGGGACCTGGTTTCAGTGGGCTGCAGGACTTTTCTGTACCATCTGTTTCACACTCCTTAACAGTAGGTGGCGATAGTAACATCCTATCACACTATTTGGCATCAACCTTTTCCGCCATAGAGGAAGACCTGCAGAGTTTGATATTTTTATGGAAAAAGGTAAGTGTGACAGACGTGTTTTTCACATGTGAGCTGATGTGGGACAAACATGTGACCCCATGGCATCATGGGCGCGTGTCGGAGGGGCTGTGAGTGTGTGTGTTAGAGGGGCTGTGAGTGTGTGTGTTAGAGGGGCTGTGAGTGTGTGTGTTAGAGGGGCTGTGAGTGTGTGTTAGAGGGGCTGTGAGTGTGTGTGTTAAGAGGGGCTGTGAGTGTGTGTCTATAAGCTTCAGAGGCCTTGTGAGCACTCATTCGCAGCACCCTTCAACAGGATGTGAAGCTCATCAGATCGCGGGAAGACAAAAATGCTGGTCTGCAAAGGCGCTAATGTTTCTGCAGCTCTGTTTATAAAGCTTACTACGGACAGAACGGGGTCTGAAAGTAGCATAAGTGACTTTCTATGCAAACTTTGTGATTTATAGGAAGAAAGGGACAAAAAAAAAAAAAAATGTGCGCAGCTGTAAGCAAACCCTAACGTTGGAGACGAGGAAACTGGCAGTGCAGCTGGTGAGATGGTGAATTTAAGACACATTTTCAGACCATTCAGATGCACACACACACACACACACACATTCTGGTATTTGTTACCTTCTTAGGGCCACCGATTTTTGCCTACCTTCTAAGGACCACCCTTTCCAGCCATTGTAGAGACACATGAAATACATTTCTGAACTGGAAAAAAAATCTATTTTAATGATATCACTTTTGATTCCTAAAAATATGAAAAGCTATATTTTCCAAATTACAATAAATTTTTGCTATCTTTCTTAGGACCCAACCCCGCCCCCAGAAAAAACCCCCAACTAGAATGGATTTATTTAGCTAGATAATTTATGGAATTAAAACATCTCCAAATTAAATGTATTCTAGGGCATAACTACTAGAAATTTAAGTTGACTTGACTAATAATATAGGTGCGACACAAAGCCTCTTGCTTGTGAAAATGTAAAATTAAGTTTGCCAAAGCCACAACACTGCTTCAATATTTTTTTTCTCTTTCTGGTATTTTATATCTGAGCTCTAGGTATGGGGTTTGCATGGCTTCTGGATTCCTGCTCAGCCTGCATGCCTGGCATCAACCAGCTCAGATCATTATTACTAATCTGTTTGACTCCATGTTTTATTTTTCCTTGTGTCCTAAATTGTAACATTCCCAGCTGTAAATAAATTATCCCTCCACTTGTGCAGCCAGCCCTTGTCTCACATGCCCAGCCACACTCTACAATATCCCACTGAACATTAATCCTACGCCAGTTAAACATCTCCTCTCCATCACCACTCTGGTATCTTGTAAAAAAATCTTCAACACTTAGTCCCACCTTTGTGTGCTCTGTGCTTAGGTCCACATTGTTCTGCTTGAATCAACTCATTATCACTTCTATATGGGAGATCACGTTTCTCTGCAAATCATAAAACAATAAGTCTACCAAAATAAGACTGCATGTATAAAACGGCAACCAAATGAACAAATAATCACAGATATGTATGCTAAAACATTAGTTTTTATTACTTTTTAACCAGCACAATTAACAAAAAAAGGGAAGAGCCCTAAACCAGTACTAACAAAACAGTTGTTCATGATGAATATGCATGTTAACCTTCAACACACAATTTCTTTTAAAAAAAGAAAGAAATCCTGACCGTCTCCTACATATTTTAACTTTTGTAGCATAACTTTCCTGGCATGAATTTATTTAAACATAAATACTCTTGTTTTTAACTAGGTAAATTTAACAAATATATAAATATTTCTTAAAACAAACCACTAATTATCAAAGTCTGTACAGATACAACTGTATTGTGCAGCTTTTTTTT
>SSNR01000161.1:681514-729868 GCA_006937965.1 Callopanchax toddi | reverse complement strand
CAGCCTGAGGTTTAGCTGACTTGGTGGAGGACGTAATGCAAACAGCCTGAGTGCTAGCTGACTGGGTGCAGGCTTTGAGGCCAAGAGGCTAGGGCTAGCTGCCTGTGTGTAGGCTAAGATGCTAGACCTAACAGATTAGATGCAGGCTTTGAGGTTGTTGCCTAAAGACTAAGTTACTTTGTGGTGACTGTGATGTTACCATAATGAGTGCCAGCTTACTGGCTTTAAAAGGCTAGGGTTAACTGACTAGATGCAGGGTATAAATATAACATGTTGAGGGCTAGTTGACTGGGTGCAGGCTATGAGGAGAATAAGCTAGAGTTTACAAACTATATGTAGGCTGTGAGGCTAATAAGCTAGAGTTTGCAGACTAGATGAAAGCTTGACACCATGAGGGCTAGCTGATTGGATGCAGAACTTGGAGCTAATAGACTAGGGCTAGCTGACAAAGAACAGGCTAAGAGGCTAGAGCTAGCAGACTAAATAGAGGCCAGGCTGTGAGGTTGACACCCTGAGGACTAGATGACTTGGTGATGACTTATGTTAACACCATGAAGGCTAGCTGTCTGAATGTCAGGCCACAAAGCAAACATGTTAAGGGCTAGCTAGCTGACTGGGTGCAGGCAGTAAGGTTTATGGGCTATAACTAACAGCTTGGGTGCAGGCTGTGAGGTGAAAAGGTGTGGGCTAGCTGACTGTGTGCAAGCACTGAGGATAACAGGCTATGGTACTTGATTGGGTGCAAGCATTGAAACTAACAGACTACGGCCAGCTGATTGGGTGCAGGCTGTGAGGCTAACAGGGTAGAGTTAACTGACTGGGTGCAGACCGTTAGGCTAATAGGCTTGGGCTATTACTAACTGACTGGACTGCTGGTTGAGTGGCAGGTTGGATGCTTACAGAAAGAGTGTTTTTCCTTTATAAATCTATAAATTGATCAATTGAGCAAAAACATTGCACATTAAGGAACATGGAACTACCCTGTGTATTGACCTAATTTAGCCACATTGGTGTAAACAGGAAGGTTAGCATTAAAAAAGTATGCAGAGGGCTAGCTGAAAGGATGCAGGGCGGAAAGCCTGTAGAATCCTGCTGGGTTACAGTCTGGATTCTTTCAGACTTAAGATTAATATTCTTTATTTTACTAATATTAGAATAGAAAAGAAGAATGCACATTAAGAAATATTGGTTTACCCTGTGCATGTGCCAGATTCAGCTATCTGGGCTAATTTTCATCTGTAGTCCCTAACAAGTTCATTGTAAAATACTTTAAGAAAAAAGGGTAAAATGAAATGCACAGAAAAGACAAAATAAGAGGACATGAGAGCTGACAAGAGTGAAACAGCAATACAAATAAAACAAAAGACTTTAAGCAGATACATTGAGGTTAAAAGTGGTAACAGGTTTGAAGTTTGTTCAGATAGCTAAAGTTTACACAAGTTTTAAAAATGCTCTGTGAGGTCCTAAGATGTGGTGGAAGGCTGTTCCAGAGTCTAGGACCAGCCACTGAGAAAGCTCCGTCACCGCGAGTCTTAAGACAAGTTCTTGGGATAACTAAGGACTGGGAACTAGATCTCATGTTCCTGGCCGGAGTGTAAACAGACAGGACCAGGTTCTGTACAGGCAGGCCAGAAACCTTCTAACAAAAGAGATTAAAATCATCAAAAGAAAATACTCTGAAAAACTGAAAAACAAGTTTTCAGCAAACAACCCGGCATCTGTATGGAGAGGCCTTCAGGACATTACCAACTACAAAAGACCTAACAAGATGCCCAAACCACCTCAGCTGGCTCCTCTCTACATGGAGGAACAGCAGTTCTACTCCGAGTCCCTCCCGGATGTCCGAGCTCCTCACCCTATCCCTTAAACTGGGATTCCTTGCTTGTGATAAACACAACCTGAACCCAAACTGACCTGAAGAACATGAACCCCAAACAAAGAACCACAAGCTGAACCGACACATGTAATATTCAGACGTGCTGAAGTTGAGTTTAATTAATTTATTTATTTTTAGTGGAGGATGATAAAACAGTTTATCCTGCCTCAGATGTGTCTCCCTCTGGCTCAAATACAGGACCTTTAAATCACTCAAAATCAGTTAATCTGTCCTAAATATTAAAACCATGACTCTAGGTTTCAGGGTCAGACAGGGAAGGAGGGAGGGAGAGGCTTTCTCCATGCAGCACTGCGTTTCATGAGTCGTAAACACTTTTCTTTTGTCTGAACTTACCAAACCTTATACCAGGTCAATTAAAAATGCCACAGGTCCAAATCGGCATCTACCGCCCGGTCCTTGGTCCAAAGGGAGGGGGTTCGTCTGCAGAGACGTGCGAGCACTGCTGGGGCTTGTGACATGCCCAGCATACGGCCATGCCCCCTCTCCCTGGATCGAGTTCTGACCCACACATGGTGTAGTCCAGTTCAGATGGGAGGGAGCGTAACGGGTGCTGAGAGTGTCACGAGCCCCAGCAGTGCTCACACATCTCCCTGGACATGCCCCCTCCCTCTCTCATGTCAGCCACCGGTCAATCCTGGCCTTCTTCTGTGGTTCGTCCTGGTTTTAGAAAATCCAATGCTTTGCAATGATCCCTGAACTTCATTTGTTTCCCCTTCCATGTGAAGCGCAGCTCAGCCGGGAACGTCAATGTAAAATGCACATCCAGCTCATGAAGCCTCCGTCTGGCTTCTGTGAATTTCTTCCTCTTCTCTGCGGTTTCTTTAGTCATGTCGGGGAAAAAGGAGAGCTTGCAGCCCCTCCCCATAATGTTTTCCTTCTTTCTGTATTTATCATTTACAGCTGCCATCAATCACTCACTCCCATTCTAGAAAGCTTAGGAACCTCATGATGACTGGTCTAGGTGGTCGGCCCTCCTCTGGCATCAATGTACCCATGTACTCAGATTTAAAAGTCGAGGTGATTGCTCTTTCCAGTCTGTTGCACCTCGAATTTGAAATGAGTTTCCCTTAGTTTTATGCTGTATCGACAGTCTGGACACCTTTAAAAAGCAGTTGAAGACCCAATTATTCAGAACTGCTTTAAATTAAATCTTTTATGTACTCTTGTACTTCAATCATCATGTGTTTTAATGATTTTGTTTTATTTTAATTTGTTTTTATAGTCTATTATTTTTTCTAAAAATTTTAATCTGTCCTTTTTTATTTTCCTTTCTTTTAACAGTCTTTTATTTTTATCTCAATGTTTTTGGTTCGTCGTCTCTTAATCATGTTTATTTTTGTTTTTTGTGAAGCACTTTGTGATTTATATCTGTGAAAAGTGCTATATAAATAAACTTTACTTACTTTACTACTTACTAAAAGAACCTCCTTCTTAGGTCCATGTTAAACACACTTTCATTTACATTAGTTGGCCAGAGGTGGCACACTCCTACACACACTTGCAGTTACAGAAGTTGGCCACTATGAGTGCCATTTTGGGACCGATACACACACACCAGTAAAAATGCACCCTTATTGGGGCCATACTAACTTTTCAAGATTTTTACACTAGGGGCATCAGGGAGTCATTTCCTAGCTTCTGGTGTGGTCCTCCTTATTGGGACCGGCATTTTGGTCCTAAGTTGTCCAACGGTCCTAATATGGAAGGTGTGTATACTGGTCATGGTCCCAATACGGGTAGATAAACCAGAACACACACACACACACACACACACACACACACACACACACACACACACACACACACACACACACACACACACACACAAATTCTACAACTTGAGTTTTCCGTTTCCAGCATTAAAGGTATTTTCCAGCCTGGTTTTCTGTTGTAACGTTAGGTTCTTCAGGCCTGATGAGCTTATGGCTATAGTCCAAGTGCAGCTAAGACCAAAGTGTCATCCTTAAACAACTCCACTCTCATAAACTATAGTGGATCATCACTGTTTCAAACTTGTTGTTTCAACCTGGTCACTCGGACTAACATGAGTCCTGAAAGCTGTTAAAGTAATTTCTCCTAATAGAGACCGCCAAGGAATTGATTTACGGTGGAAAAGACTGTAATGATTATAACTTTTACACAGAAATGCACTTCAAAATGGCTGAAAGTCTCTTTAATGTGAACAGACACTGCATGCAGTGGGTTTACAGTTCACTCTAACTCACCTGCAGCTTTGAGAGCATTGCGGAGCTCATAGGTAGACATCTTCCCTGACCGGTCTGTGTCAAAGGACAGGAAGAGCATCTGCAACAAGAAGTCTGTCTTAACCTGAGAAACCACAGTTCATTTACAACTCAACCACATGAATCAATAAGTACAATCCACTTCTTCATCTTTTCCCAGAAGACTTTAAACTCTTGGAACTCCAGCTTTCCCGTGTTGTCCACCTGGTTTAGAGAGTTAAGGTAGTAATGATCCATCAGTTGTTCAAGCAGCTATTTATCTACATGACCTGTGACATCACTCAAAGTGGGTGGGGTCTCTAGAAACAGGAAGTAGTCCTCTGGATGGAATAATACTCATGGCTGGTCGGATTAGGAGAGACACTGCTGCTGACCGGTGCCAAAAGTCATCCTGATGCGTTATATTACCTGACTGAACCTGCAGCAGAACGTACAGTAGCATCTAAAGACACTAAACAAACTGTCTACTGTAGAGTTCTAATGCGTCAGCGTGGATTTTTGAGCCAGAGTTGTTTTAAATGTGTCACCAATCTACAGCAGTGTCTCTCCTGATCTGACAAGTCTGGTCAGAGGACTACTTCCTGTTAGTAAAGTACGGAATCAGCGTCCTGCTGCAGTCAGAGGGATACGTCCATCAGGTTGATGATGCTGTGACAGGTGCTGAGGCTCAGGCCGTCGAACTTGATCTCTTTTCCTGGGGACGAAAAAAACAAGGACACACATTACAGGTAAAACGGGAGTGCTCATAATCAGAACAGCACTTCATATAACCTGATTCCTCAGATGAAAATGTGCAGAATAATCTCAGCTATGATTACAGTGGAGACTTGTTTGTGTCGGACACTAAAAGGAGACTCTTGTGGAACTGCAGACATCAAAATGACCATTTGGAGAGATTGGCACAAGTTCAAGTCCAACCAAAGTGATCCTTTAAAGCTAAGACGATGGGGTCGTATTTGTTTGGGCTTGTTTTTTTTTCTTCAGATTTGGTCTCTCTGGGTTTTAATTTATTTTTTATCTTTTACAAAAAAATCACATCCAGTTACCTCCTTTCCAATTTGCTGCTCAGCTACATGTATTTTTTGTAATCTGCTTCTTTGCCCTCCATTAACTTTCGGTTGTTTTTCGGTCTACTGTATAAACTCTTTGGTTCTGTTTGTCTCTAGAAGTCACCAGTTGGCTCTTGAAACCTTTCATAAGTCTAATTTGCAACATCAACCTAAAACTTTTACAAAAACTTGAAAAAAAAAAATTTTAAAGTAAGAAAAAGGAAAATTAAAGAGGTTTTTAAAAGGTAAAACGTACAAATGTTTAATAAAACTAAAATAATATAAAATTAAAATGCTGCAAAATGTACTTTAATAGCTCAGAAATCATTCAGTAGTTGAACGTTTATATTTCCACGTATTTCACAGAGGAATCTTTAAAGGACTGGTCTGACTTCTTTTGTCCGTTTATATAAGTTTAGTGTTTTAAAGCCCACCTCCTCCCACCACCATGATAATGGACAGAAACATCAACTTACTCCTGCTGAGGACACCGTTCAGCATCTGCTGCAGCTCTCTGGCACAGATAGCCTGGTCCTGTAGAGACAGCAGGGAGGAGGAGAGGAGGAGTCACGAAACAAGAAATCACCAGCATCCATCATCCATCCATCATCCATCATCCATCATCTATCATCTATCATCTATCCATCATCTATCATCTATCATCCATCATCCATCCATCATCCATCATCTATCATCTATCATCTATCCATCATCCATCCATCATCTATCATCTATCCATCATCCATCATCCATCCATCATCTATCATCTATCATCTATCATCCATCATCCATCATCCATCATCCATCATCTATCATCTATCATCTATCCATCATCTATCATCTATCATCTATCATCCATCCATCATCCATCATCTATCATCTATCATCTATCCATCATCCATCCATCATCTATCATCTATCCATCATCCATCATCTATCCATCCATCATCTATCATCTATCATCCATCATCCATCCATCCATCCATCATCCATCATCTATCATCCATCTATCATCTATCTATCATCCATCCATCATCTATCATCTATTCATCTATCATCTATTCATCCATCATCTATCATCTATCCATCATCCATCCATCATCCATCATCTATCATCTATCATCCATCCATCATCTATCATCTATCCATCATCCATCATCCATCCATCATCTATCATCTATCATCCATCATCCATCCATCCATCCATCATCCATCATCTATCATCTATCATCCATCTATCATCTATCTATCATCCATCCATCATCTATCATCTATTCATCCATCATCTATCATCTATCCATCATCCATCCATCATCTATCATCTATTCATCCATCATCTATCATCTATCCATCATCCATCCATCATCTATCATCTATTCATCCATCATCTATCATCTATCCATCATCCATCCATCATCTATCATCTATCTATCATCCATCCATCATCTATCATCTATTCATCCATCATCTATCATCTATCCATCATCCATCCATCATCTATCATCTATTCATCTATCATCTATTCATATATCATCTATCATCTATCATCCATCATCTATCATCTATCCATCATCCATCCATCATCCATCCATCATCTATCATCTATCCATCATCTATCATCTATCCATCATCCATCCATCATCTATCATCTATCCATCATCCATCATCTATCATCTATCCATCATCTATCATCTATCCATCATCTATCATCTATTCATCTATCATCCATCATCCATCATATATCATCCATCATCTATCCATCCATCATCTATCATCTATCCATCATCTATTATCTATCCATCATCCATCCATCATCTATCATCTATCCATCATCTATCATCTATTCATCTATCATCCATCATCCATCATATATCATCCATCATCTATCCATCCATCATCTATCATCTATCCATCATCTATCATATATCCATCATCTATCATCTATTCATCTATCATCCATCATCCATCATATATCATCCATCATCTATCCATCCATCATCTATCATCTATCCATCATCTATCATCTATCCATCATCCATCCATCATCTATCATCTATCCATCTATCATCCATCCATCATCTATCATCTATCATCTATTCATCTATCATCTATCATCCATCCATCATCTATCATCTATCATCCATCCATCATCTATCATCTATCATCTATTCATCTATCATCCATCATCCATCCATCATCTATCATCTATCATCTATTCATCTATCATCCATCATCCATCCATCATCTATCATCCATCTATCATCTATCATCCATCCATCATCTATCATCCATCATCTATCATCTATCCATCATCCATCCATCATCTATTCATCTATCAATCCATCCATCATCCATCCATCATCCATCCATCATCCATCCATTAGATAGATGGATTAAGAAGACCAGGTTAAAGGTCCAGTGATGAATGCTCAGCTCCTTGCAGCCTTGGCAGTGAACACATCTGGTATTGTGTGAATGTCGGGCCTGAAAAGCTTCATATTGTAGCTGGATCTTCAGATTAGTGAGCTCTTCTCTCTACGTGTGCGTAGAGGTGATCTGTGCACAGCTGAGTAAAGATCTAGACGTCTGGATTCCTCTTGACTGTGGTGATTTCTACACCTGCATATTGGATCGATGCAGACAGACGGTTTGAAACATCTGGATTTGTTTGTGTAACTTTCCTCGCATTGAGCTTTACGCTGTCTTTTATTAGGAAATCCGCCCTGCTGTCTCCTCTCAGAACATACAACCTCCAGAGGGAGACGACCAGGAGCCTGGCCACCTTACAGAGGTGACCAGTGGTGGCATCATGTTCAGTGGGGCACACTAATTCAAGAAAACATCCTTTTTATACATGAAAATACAAATAAAGGGTCACTCCCCAGTGTTGTTCATTTCTTGAAAAAATGCAAATCATCAAAAAAAAGTCTTTGTAGCTAACAAACTAATCAACACTATCTGGCATGACCCTGCTATCCCACAGAACGTAAACGTAACATCACATGTGAAATTCCAGTATTTTAATGGGATGATCTGAGTTTGGGTCATTGGACTTTGTGTCCCATGAAAGTCTTTTGAGAGCAGACTGCGCACTGTGATTTCAGATATTCAATATTTAAACAAACGCTGACCGGGACGACCCCTAATTCAGTATTTCAGGAGGATTTAGCTCTTCTGAGCTTGTCAGTATTCTGGCAAAGACTTAGATATACGTAATCTAAACTATAGGAGAAATAAAAATGAGTTACCGAGCCAGCCAGCTGATCAAACAGCCTCCTCAGGCCTTTCTCCTCTTTGGTTTCCTCTTCTGGAGCGGTGGGCATGGGCGGCTGGGGGACAGAACACAGCTTCAGAACAAGCATGGTTTCAACCACTAGTCCCTTCACACAATGATGTGCTCGTGAAAATATTTTAGGACTTATTTTAAACATTTCTACCTGTTAAACCAGCATCAGTTCTAATCATAGTCTTCAAATAATTCTGAATTTATTTTTGTAACTCCTAAATGACCAAGTTCGTTTCCCTGATGCAACTCTATCTTGTGGTCTAAAAAACTAAATCAACGTTTTTTCCTGATAAACTTCATGAAAACTGCATGGTTTAGTTATTGCAGCCTGATACATGTGAAAGTTAAACATTTATTTTATTCCAGTATTCATTTTAGTCTGTTTTATATGTAATAAAAAACTGACATCATCACATTTATGTGCTCATTAATAAGGATTGTTTTCATTTGCCAAATATGGTAAAAACAACATCAAAACCTGTGATTTGAATGAGTTTCTATTAGGGATGTTCGATATTGGCTTTTTTTAGCGATATCCGATATTACCTAACTCATAATTTCCGATACCGATATAAACCGATACCGATATAAGCGTGGTAGCCCTCATTAAAAAAAAAGACAAACACAGTATTTATTGCAAGGTGTGCCAAAAAAATAAAAATATCTCAAAAACTAAACATCATTTTAGTTATATTTTGACATTTTGGGAGAGAGGAGAAGTAGCCGAACAGTTTGATTATAATATGTGCACGGTATGTAAAGGTCATGTGTGTCATCATTACAAAAACCGATACCGATATTTACCGATATTGCATTTTAATGCAGATATCGGCCGATATTATCTGACTCTTAATTTACGATACCGATATAAACCGATACCGATATTACATTTTAATGCCGATATCGGCCAATATTATCTAACTCTTAATTTACGATACCAATATAAACCAATACCGATATAAACCGATACCGATATTACATTTTAATGCCGATATCGGCCGATATTATTGGTAGACCAATAATATCGAACATCCCTAGTTTCTATGGGCACATTTTTGTGATGAGGGACGTGAAGTTAGTTTTTCTGATCACATTATTTCCAACAGGCTTAAAACAAAACAACATGAGAACGCTCAACATAGCACCGCCTTTCATAAATGAATAAAAACGTGCATAAAAAACTGATATCGTGCAAAAAAAACCTTAAAACGTAGAATCAGAAAAATGTGCTTGATGCATCAAACTGACAGCCTGGCTGGTTTACTTACATCTGGCAGGTCAGCATCCACAGTGCTTCCCATCTCTCTGTGAAACAGAAACACCATTTTATGTTTGCTTGTTAAGCCGACAGCTGATCATGTGATTTTTGTGTTTATGTAGAAAAGTTAAATCAAATTCCACCAGGTTGAAAACAAATGACAGCACAACTTCTGTTTGCTGCTAACCGGACACTCACATAGCTCCGGCCTTCTTCTCAGAAAAGATACGGACGAGGAAGTCAGCCTCTTGGTGGGGCTGGAAGGTCGTGGGGACCAGCAGGTATTTACCGGGCGGCAGGGCGAAGCGCTCCGACACCTCCCGCGTGTTGATGTAGGTCCTGCTGCGAGCCTGAGATGCGTGGTAGCGGAAGAAATCCTTTCCCACTTGGTCCTCATCTTCTGGAGCCTGAATAAGGGGAGTAACACAGAAGGCGGGTAAGAATGGATTTTCTGAGGCTGTGTTTCAAATGTCCACTCTGTCACTATAAACATATATACTGTATACACTCTCAGAAATGAAAGGACATAATTGTACCTTTTTCTGTCACTGGGGTGATACACTCAAAAGTACAATTTTGTACCTTTAACTGGGGGTTATATCCTAAGGGGTACAATTATGTTCCCTACAGCGTACATAATTGTATTCCTTAGGGTACATATGTGTCCCCTAAGGGGTACAAATTTGTACCCTAAGGTACAGGTTTGACTAGTAAAAGGTACAAACTACAAGTGTAAACATGTTAAGGTACAAAATTGTACCTTTTGAGTAGGGATGGGTATCGGTATCGGTTTACCAATAATATCGGCCGATATCGGCATTAAAATGTAATATCGGTAAATATCGGTATCAGTTTTTGTAATGATGACACACATGACCTTTACATACCGTGCACATATTATACATCAAACTGTTCGGCTACTTCTCCTCTCTCCCAAAATGTCAAAATATAACAAATCTGATGTTTAGTTTTAGAGATATTTTTATTTATTTGGCACATCTTGCATTAAATACTGTGTTTGTCTTTTTTTTAATGAGGTCTACCACGCTTATATCGGTATCGGTTTTTATCGGTATCGGAAATTAAGAGTTAGACAATATCAGATATCGAATATTGGTGAAAAAGCCAATATCGAGCATCCCTACTTTTGAGGGTATACCATTTTGAGGGTAACCTGAACTTTAGGGTATAAATTTGTACCCCTAAATGGTACAAATCCTAAGGGGTACAAATATGTATTCTAAGGGGTACATCCCTTAGGATACATATTTGTACCCCTTAGGATACGACCCTTCAGTTAAAGGTACAAAGTTGTACTTTTGAGGGTACCACCCCAGTGACAAAAAAGGTAAAAATCTGTCCTTTCATTTGTGTGTAGTGAAAAAAGTTGCAGTGTTTAAATTATAACAGCTTCTTTTCATTTACCATCTAGTGACCTGCACCACTTGGTCCAATAATAGCACTAAACATGTGTTGTACACAACATGGTGAAATGAGACCATAATTCATTGTGACCTAAGCTAACGCTAACAGCTAAAGTGATTTTCTGACTGGTTGCTGATCATTTTCTAGACTCTGAGCTGTAAAGTGTCTGTAAAGAGGAAAAGTTAAGTGAGTTTTAAAGTATTGTTGTTCAGACTAACAGGACGGAGGTAAAATCACAAAGTAAAACACTGTTGTGACACGGTGTTACATCACAGCTGTACAAACCTTTCTTTTATACATACATATTTATTACCTTGTTCTGGATGATATTAATTTATAACCAGTGGTGCACATGTCTGGTCCACCAGTGCGCTTACACATCATATCATGCGTGCCTCTCCCCGAACACGTGATCACAAACTGAAGGTCGTTACAACCTGTGCAGTGAAACAGCGCTCATACAGCCGTGAGAGCTTTTTGAGACGACACAGTTCTTGCTGTTTGGTCTTATAGGCAGGTAGATCTGGACATCATCAGCATAGTGGTGGAAGGTGATGTTGTGCTTTTTCAAAAATCACCCTGGATGCAATAAATATAACAAAAACAGCACTGGATCCAAGGTGGAGCCCTGTGGGACACCAGAAATGAGAGGGGCTGGAGCCAATGAGAAGTCACCTCGCTGAACGGAGAAGCTCCAACCAGTTAAATAGGACTTGAACCATGAGAGAGCTGTCAGTGCACTGCTCTCACTATGACAGCAGGATCTCATGGTCCACTGTGTCTAAAGCAGCAGTAAGGTCCAGGGGGACCAGGACTACCTGAGTCAGCTGTAAACAGCAGGTCTTTAGTGACTCGTAGCAGTGCTGTCCCAGTATGGAGGCATGGTTTGAAGCCTGAAACTCCTCATACTTCATGGGTGTCAGCTCACCCACACCCCAGGAACAGGGGGGTCCACACTCCATCCTTCAGCCTGAATACTGACCCCCTAAGGGGGCCACGGCCATCCCCAGGGCACCTTCGAGGTCCCAGAGTCTCCAACACAAATGTTAAAGTTGCTGCCAGTGGTTCATTAGGTTCACCACGAATAAAACGAGGCTACCAAGTCTAAAGGTGTTCAGTATGACTCCTGACCTGATACACAGCAAAGCCGATGGTCTCCAGGTCCAGGCCTTCTTTCCTCAGCTGCCGTCTGTTCTTCTGCATTAAAGCAATCACCACACTGCACACATCCTTTTTACCGTCATCTGCATGCTCCAGCTCCAGCTTAAACTGAGGGTTGGTCCAAAAAGTGTCTGCAGATTTTAAAGCAAAGTATCGTTGCGCAATTTTTAAGACAGAAAAAGAGGTCACCACTCAAGCTGTTATAAATCACCAAATTCAAATTCTACAATCAAATATCACAATATGACCGATCTGAGTGAATCGTCTCATACCAATGAAGTTCCTGCAGCCTCCAGCAGTGGAGCCACGAATCCAGTTGCCCTCAAAAATGTTGACCGCCCACTTGCGCTTCACGTCTTCACCGAGGGCGTCAGGAGTCATGTTGCAGATTTCAACTTTGTCATAGTTCTTCTTAAAGTCCTCAAACTCCATCCTGGATTCAAAGCACAGACATCAACTTCTAAGAGAAAAACTCAGTTTTGTCTTTACTTTTCCCCAGAGGTCTCACCAGGAGTCACATGCTACCAAGTGCTCGTGTACGTTTTCACTTTATGGAGATTCTCTGTTTCTATACAAGTAAAGTTGTCGTTTATCTTTTATAGAAAAGTGGTCGAATGTGTTACTTTTGTTTTGTAACTCAGGCATGAGACACCTTGTGTGACACCTTAGTAATGATTAAAGCAGCTGATATTGGTTTGCACTAAGTGGCAGGATTGGTTTTTAATTACTGATAGATTCCAGCTGGTCTCATGACTTTTCACACTTTCCTTTCTTCATGTGTTCAATACGTTTTCTGTTTCATTCCATTTATTTCTACATAACTTGAACATCAGTGGTTTGATTTTTTTTCCATGTGTGGTTTGAATGGGTTGTTACGGTTACGGTCCCTGTAATTTTTGGCGTGATCAGGACCACGGACAGAGGCACGCCGAGAAGCTGCACATCTCATCTTCTCGTCTCCTTGTCTCCTCGTCTCCTCATGTCCCCATCTCCTCATCTCCTTGTCTCCTCATCTCCTCGTCTCATCATCTCCTCATCTCCTTGTCTCCTCATGTCTTCATCTCCTCATCTCCTTGTCTTCTCATCTCCTCGTCTCATCATCTCCTCATCTCCTTGTCTCCTCATCTCCTCATCTTTTCATCTCTTCATCTCCTCGTCTCCTCATCTCTTCATCTCCTTGTCTCCTCATCTCCTTGTCTCCTCATCTCTTCATCTCCTTGTCTCCTCATCTCCTTGTCTCCTCATCTCCTCATCTTTTCATCTCCTCGTCTCCTCATCTCTTCATCTCCTCGTCTCCTCGTCTCTTCATCTCCTTGTCTCCTCATCTCCTCATCTTTTCATCTCCTCGTCTCCTCGTCTCTTCATCTCCTTGTCTCCTCATCTCCTCATCTTTTCATCTCCTCGTCTCCTCGTCTCTTCATCTCCTTGTCTCCTCATCTCTTCATCTCCTTGTCTCCTCATCTCCTTGTCTCCTCATCTCCTCATCTTTTCATCTCCTCGTCTCCTCATCTCTTCATCTCCTCGTCTCCTCATCTCCTCATCTCCTTGTCTCCTCATCTCCTCATCTTTTCATCTCCTCATCTACTCATCTCTTCATCTCCTTGTCTCCTCATCTCCTCATCTTTTCATCTCCTCGTCTCCTCATCTCTTCATCTCCTCGTCTCTTCATCTCCTCGTCTCTTCATCTTTTCATCTCCTCGTCTCCTCATCTCTTCATCTCCTTGTCTCCTCATCTTTTCATCTCCTCGTCTCTTCATCTCCTCGTCTCCTCGTCTCTTCATCTTTTCATCTCCTCGTCTCCTCGTCTCTTCATCTTTTCATCTCCTCATCTCTTCATCTCCTCATCTCCTCGTCTCTTCATCTTTTCATCTCCTCGTCTCCTCGTCTCTTCATCTCCTCATCTCCTCGTCTCCTCATCTCTTCATCTCTTCATCTCCTTGTCTCCTCATCTCTTCATCTCCTCATCTCCTCGTCTCTTCATCTTTTCATCTCCTCGTCTCCTCGTCTCTTCATCTCCTCATCTCCTCGTCTCCTCATCTCTTCATCTTTTCATCTCCTCATCTCCTCGTCTCTTCATCTTTTCATCTCCTCGTCTCCTCGTCTCTTCATCTCTTCATCTCCTTGTCTCCTCATCTCTTCATCTCCTTGTCTCCTCATCTCCTTGTCTCCTCATCGCCTCATCTTTTCATCTCCTCGTCTCCTCATCTCCTCGTCTCCTTGTCTCCTCATCTCTTCATCTCCTCGTCTCTTCATCTCCTCGTCTCCTTGTCTCCTCATCTCCTTGTCTCCTCATCTCTTCATCTCCTCGTCTCTTCATCTCCTCGTCTCCTCGTCTCTTCATCTCCTCGTCTCTTCATCTCCTCGTCTCTTCATCTCCTCGTCTCTTCATCTCCTCGTCTCCTTGTCTCCTCATCTCCTCGTCTCCTCGTCTCTTCATCTCCTCGTCTCCTCGTCTCTTCATCTCCTCGTCTCTTCATCTCCTCGTCTCTTCATCTCCTCGTCTCTTCATCTCCTCGTCTCCTTGTCTCTTCATCTCCTTGTTTCCTCATCTCCTCGTCTCTTCATCTCCTCGTCTCCTTGTCTCCTCATCTCCTTGTCTCTTCATCTCCTCGTCTCCTCGTCTCCGGTGCTGGTATAAAAAGCTGCAGCTCGTAGTCGTTCTGGGGAGCAGATCTGTGCCGTCTTCCCCGTGTTGTTGTGTGAGTCTGCTGTTGAGACCAGTGATCTGTAGATTGCGTACTGGTTTCCAGAGAGGTGTTCTGTATAGAACTTGTTTGCTCATTTAATCTGAAGCCATTAAAGGCCCATTTCAGTTGTTTCAGTACTTTTGTTTAGTTTCGTTTTATAAGGTTTAACCTCCCTCTTTTTGTTTTTTACCGAAGAGCATTTTTTGTGTAAACTTGCAGTTCCCCTTCCGGTTTGGTTATTTTTTTTCTCTAAACTCTCGTCTTTCTGTCCACTCCTTTATGTTAGACTCCTTCCACACCTACGAAGGGTCGTAACAGTTACATGTCAATGGCACCTTTAGAAATAAATACATTTAGAGAATTGGTGACGTGTTCAATACTTGCTGTATAGAACTGTTGACAAATCCAAAATCAATTACTGGTACAAAGCTGTTGTTGTGGCTTTTACTGATTAGCTTTGATTAAAAATATTAACAACAACAACAAAAAAAGACGATGCATAAAAACAACAGTCATCTTATATTTACAAATAATCTGTGTAATATAATGTAGAGGTGCAGCGCCTGCTCAACTCGTTTTCAGCAGCTACTCGCTTTAGGTCCGTACTTCTTGGGATGAAAGAACACGTCTGACAGCACGCTTTAAATGTTGGTTTGCAGCCTAAACCTTAAAATTTTACTATTTTTAAAAAACTAAATAAAATCTAATTAGTTTAAAAGATTAAGTACAAACCTTTATCAAACAGGAAAATTAAAAATAATAAAAACAGAAAACTGTTTGCAGTTCTGCACAGGTTGACTGTGAGATATTATTTTATTGTTTCTGTGTGATTCCAGCCTGATTTCAGTCTTTTTAGGGAGGAAGTCTGTTTCAAGCATCTCAGAAGAGCTGAAGATGGAGAAGTGATTTATCAGCTCTTTGCTGCCTCAGACGGGGAAAGTAAAGTGCTCTGATGCACTGAGCATGACTGTGGTGTGTTAGATAACCTGTCGCTTCTGTTTTCCTCTTTGAATGTTGTGTTTTCTTCACTAATAGGAATAAATGGAATAAACGGAACATAGAGACAACATAAACCGTCAAACACAGGCAGTGATTGGTGCACTGTTCTTAAATTTGTGTCACATAAACCCAGGGGTCTCACCAGAATTCACCGTCGTCAGCAGCATTTTGAAGGATGCGAGTTTTTTCTGCGTTGTCGATATAATTCCATTCTCTAGAACTGGAACAAACAGACAGAACACAGAACGCTCTGTTAGATCCTCGACATGACGAACAAGCAGCCACTGCAATAAGGATGACTTGTTTTTCATGTAAACAAATCTTTTTACAGTGTTTTGAGCTTCAGGGGTCACAGGAATGTTGGAGCAGGACTTTCAGTAGGTGGACAGAATTCTCAAGAATACAAAGGAAAATAAAGCTTTAAAGCAGGGTTCAAACTTTTCAACACGAGGGCCGAAGTGTAAAGTCCTCGAGCGCCACAAGAGTTGGAATTTATTTGTTCTGCTCACATTGATTATAAAGGCAACATTTAAATGAACAGAATCTTTGTCAATACGACGTAAAGGGATCTCGTGTGTTTGACTCGATAATAAAAAGCATCAGATTCACTGGATCTGATTGGTCGACTGTTTTTAGGTTTCTACATTTTGTTCCCTCCTCAGCAACAGGACCAGGATCTGGGTCTTTCTTCAGTCACGTTGCTGGATTTAGTCACGTTTTATCAACAGAGCTCACAAGTCTGCTTTTTAGTAAAGTCAGTGAGGGTTTGTGGTTCTTTTTACCAGGAATTTCAATGATCCCTGTACTGTATCTCCTAAATTGTTTGTTTACTTATTTGGCAGACGCTTTTATCCAAAGCAAAGTACAATTATTAGCCTTTGGGGAATGTTGTGATCTGTGGGGGAAACTGGAGTAAACCCACGCATGCATGGGGAGAACAGAACTCCATGCAGAAAGGCAACAGATGGGATTTGAATCTGCGACCTTCTTGCTGCGAGGCAAACAGTGCATGCAGCCCAAATCGTCTCAATCAAAATGGAATGCTTTGATTGGATTTGAATGTATCTGGTTTTTGCTTGTTGGATCTCATGTTAGTCAAAATCTAAACATTAAAATGTCAGAAAGCATCTCTGCATCAAAGTCCTGCAGGAGGACTAAATTATATCATTCTTAAAATGCAGCTGAGGGCCGCATGTGGCCCCCGGGTCACACTTTGGGACACGCCTGGGTCACCATTTGTTTACTTTAGGTGCAGCAGCAGCTGCTATGTGCTAGCACAGTGATCCAGATGTTGTTTGGTTAAAACAAACGGAGCTCTAAACCAGTGGGTTCACAAACATTTTGGCTTCTGACCCACAAAATCCCAGTGGCAGACTCCTGACCCAACCACAGCTGATGGATGTTGAAGTTTGTGTCATTTTGTCTGTTCAGGTAAAACAAACTATAAAACAGATCAGACCAAAGGTTAAAGGTCAGAAACCCAGAAGCCTCAGAGCATCAGACCATTGTGTTTTGTTAAAAGGACGACGTTGTTCTTACTCATCGCTCCAGGGACCGTTCCACTCCACCTGACCCCACGGGTTTCTGATGCGGATCAACTTGACCTTCTGACCTCTGAAGCTCACCTGGAAATCAAATAGAAACATTTTGAAATGCTTGTTTCTTTATGTATCTCAGGGTGTATTTTATGGTATTTAACTGTAAATAATTGGGGTTCAGGTTACAGGTTGCAGCTGATCTCAGTGTTTTTTGTATTTAATAAAAACAATTTCAATGGATTATATTGTTTCCCACGCCAGTAATGATGTCGATAACTTAGCGTGGTGAGGATGTGTAAGCACTGCCTAGAAGTGTTTATGATTCATTTACAATCATTATATTTAAGCTAAAGTTTCGAGTCAAAGCCGGGTTCTTAATGATCCACTTTCCTGTTTCCTTTTCAAGTGGTTCTGATCATCAGTTCTCCTGGACTGACTTTATAGTGTTTCTTTGGACTTTGATGATATCTGCTCATGTTTAGAGAAATGTTTTTGTTGTTGTTGTTAAATCTCTGACCTCCGAAACTCAAAGGATGAATCAGATTTGTTGATTTGTTCGTGTTTCTTAAAGACTTCCAGAGTCTGTTCATTTGCTGTAAATGTTTTTAGACCTGACTCTTCTTCTTCTGTCCTTCTTTTCTCCACTTTCTCACTAAAAACACAAATCACACATTGTCCATACACACTCAGAAATGAAAGGACAGAATTGTACCTTTTTTTGTCACTGGGGTGGTACCCTCAAAAGTACAACTTTGTACCTTTAACTGCAGGGTTATATCCTAAGGGGGTATAAATTTGTACCCTAAGGTACAGGTATGACTAGTAAAAGGTACAAACTACAAGGGTAAACATTTAAGGTACAAAATTGTACCTTTTGAGGGAACCATTTTGAACCTTAACTGGGGATACAAATTTTTACCTTTGTAGTTTGTACCTTTTACTAGTCAAACCTGTACCTTAGGGTACAAATTTATACCCCTAAAGAGTACATATGTGTTCCCCTTAGGATACAACCCTGCAGTTAAAGGTACAAAATTGTACTTTTGAGGGTACCACCCCAGTGACAAAAAAGGTACAATTCTGTCCTTTCATTTCTGAGAGTGTAAGGAGTAAGTAGAAAAAGCAGAAAAAGCCCAAAAGGTGAATTTGAACAAACCTTCAGAAAGCCTGATGCACTGATTAATGTCCACATCAAGATACAAACAAAGAGCTACTTTCTTCTTAGAATTTTTTAAATTAATTTGGGGCAAAAAAATAAACTCTTCATTCAAATAAAGACATGCTTTTTGTTTTTCTAGCCGATCTTGTTCAGAAGTTCTTCCAGTTCCTTCTCAACACATCCTCAGGGCAGGACCTTTTTCACCTACGTATTCCTGTGATTGGTCAGAATCTTGGTGTAGGTATGGACTGCTGCAGGGGGCAGGACCAATAAGGATCTCCCTGGAGTTTTACGTTGGAGTATCTTGTGAGCTATGAAACGTCCTGCATGGTTTACGCAGTAAGACTTCCTTACTTATGCAAACATATTATTATTTTAGGTTGCACTGATGTAACATGTCAGTGTTTAAAGATTACTTTAGTTTTGAGATCTCTGGGACTTAAAGGTTTACTCCACCAGAAAGGGATTTTCTTTTGTCGTCTATTTCCACATTCCTCGTAGTTAGTTCTGGCTCCCTCTTACCTCCTCCAGGCCCGTGATGGAGTAAGCGTGTCCCTTCACCAGGCCGGTGGTTGTTTTGGCCTCCGACTCTGCAGAGCTGGTGATCTGGAGATGAACGAAACGTTATACAGATCGTTAGAACCAAGGATTAGAATGAATGAACTGAAGTGCATAATGGGGGTGAGGGTTATTTTACATCTATAGAGCATCCCATCATAGAACCTCGGTCCAGAGCCTTCTTCATGATAGTGAACAGGTCGTTTGGGGCGCTCTTAGTTTCATACATTTCTCCAACTCCACCAGTGAAGTCCTCCATGGCCTCCAAGGTGCTGCCACCTTTCAGAGACTCATAGCTGCCATTTAATCTGCAGAGAACAGAGAAGCTCAGCGACGTAGAGAGGTGGTTTTATTACGGTTTGACTTGGTCAGCTAAATTAGAGTCCAAATGTTTTGGAGGATGTTACTTGGCGTAGGCTTTCTCCATCAGAGCGCTCCAGAACTCGTTGGCGGAGGCAGAGTGAAGCATAATGAGACGGTTTCTGACGGTTGGCAGTCTGTCGTCCACCACCACATCCAGCCATCTGTTGTGTTGCCAGAACTGAGCAAAGAAATAGAGACGGGTCACCAAATACCAGGGGTGTGAGGAAACATTGACAGGCATTGAGACATTTTGCGTCACGATACTGTATGGATATTCAAAAGCACTGTGTTCACATGCAAGCATCAACAGTAGTGGTTCATTTTTTGTTTGCACTTATCAGTGGTTTACAGACAGAGGTGTACCTGGAAGTGAAAGATGCCGGCATATCGGTCATCAAAGTCCTGGTCTCGGGGGACGACTCGAGCCATAGCATCTTCTTTTAGCGTCAAAGAAGCGATGGCTGCGAGGAGCCAGCAGTCGCCTGGAGACAAACACAATTCACCATCCAGTAAAATATCATTGACGTCTGGAAAAACTTTGTATCTTCATAAAAAAATAAATTTAAAAAACAGCCTGGGTGGTCACAGGCTTTTCTTGACACTTTTCTTTGAAAAGTCATTCATAAAACCACAGATAGGTGTGAAGGGTGACCATTAGATGTGATTTATGCAAAAACATGAAAGTGAGGAACGGTGCAGATGCAAGGTTTTGGCCCGATGTGTTGAATAAAGACAAGAGTACCCACCGAGCTGTCCTTGGCATATGTCGGTCCTGTCCGCACCGCCTACTATAAACTTTGGGTCTTTGCAAATTTCCTGTAGAAATGAAGAAAAACAGGAAGGGAAACCGGTTGGTTGGAATTTAACAGGCAGATAAGAGGTGTTCCTATAGGTGTGTTCACATTCCACACACCTTAATCAGCTTAAATCCCTGTAACACACACACACACACACACACACACACACACACACACACACACTACACGCTGAGAGCTGAAGTATTCATTCAAAGAAACGCCCTGAAGAGAAATGTCTCGTAACAAACGTGAGAGGTGAGTTCAAGTCGGTGTTCTCCTAGTTAGTGCTGCCAGGTGTGTTACCCATCATGCATCATTCTGATCCATTTCTGCACATTTTTCCTCTCTATCATGTTGGCTCTTTTTGCATATGACACAGGTTTTTTTGTAACAAAGGATCTCTTAGCGAATTTTGGAAATTAGAATTTTACTTTTTGATCAGACCACGGGAACAATTAGCTACACTGTAAAAAAAAGAAGTAATTTTTACAGTAAAAAAACTGGCAGCTGTGGCTGCCAGAAAAATTCAGTAAAAAATCCTGTGAACCGTAAACATTTTAACTGAACAAACCGTGTTTACCACAGTAATACAGATGAAAAGGCTCCGTCTCCTTTGGCTTTTCATCTGGATTATTTAATCTAATTATGATTTGTTCAGTAAATTTTTTTACATGTGCACAGTATTTTTTACGGAATTATTCTGGAAACCACAGCTGCCAGTTTTTTTACTGTAAAAATTACATTTTTTTTTTTACAGTGTACCCTCTTGAGTCATTAGAGGACAAAAATATCCACTTTCAAAAGCTGCTATGAAAACATTTCTGATAAAAAAAAATGTTTTCATGTTGAATCTTTAAATCAACCTTAGTCCTGATTAAAACCATCAAAAATTAAATAGTTTTTAGGATTTTAACATTTTAAATGCCAGTTTTTATCCTGATGCTACTTTTTTATTATGAAAAATCACAAGAATTAGTAATGATTTAAAAAAAAAATTTTTTAAGCATAAAATAAAAAATGGGTGGTTGTGAAATGATTTTCAGTCTCGTTAGGAATTATCCATTCATTTTGATGTATTATTAGTTTTTGTGTTGCTCCAGTTTAAAAATGGACTCTTTAAAGTGATAATATGCAGTTTTGGTTGTTTTGGGCTCCCTCTGGTGTCCGTTTTAAATCACTGGATTACACAAGTTAGCATATTGTTTCAGCTTCTAAACGCCTAAATCTACCTGTTGAAATGTCTCCTCAGCCTTCATAGCTTTCTACAGGAGCGGATATTTACTCTTTCAAAGAAATCAGCTGTGTTCAAGCAGGGAGAGATGGGAAAAAATCAGGAATCATGAGCTAAAAACACTCCAGAGCTAGCATAACAGCTAGCCACTTTGGGTTAGCCTAACCCTCGTGAGACACGTGACTTCCTGGGTACCGTGACGGCGACGGAGATCTTGCAATCGTGGTATTCTGGATCTAACCACCAGATGGGGCTAAGTGACTTTTCATTAACTCTGTAAAGAGTCAGATTAGCACAGACTGGCTCAAGGAAAAGATTTAAAAATATGAAAAAGTGGCATATTATCACTTTAAGGCCCTGGAGGACAAAAATGTCCCATTGAGTCCCATTAAAACCAGATTTGAACCCATAAAAAGACTAAAAATGTCATCAAAACTGTCATTTTTTTATTATCACCTCCAGCATCCTGCATTTCCCCCTTTTTGACCCAAACATGAAACACTTCATCAGATCTTCAGATTAGTTATTGAAACATGAACCAACAGGACAGGTCAAGCAAACGAAAACATGGCCGCCTTTCCTCACTGAACTTAAAACAATTTGTGAATTCATGTAGATTTCAGTCAGTTTGATGTGAAAAAAAATATTTGTTAAAAACGTAGAATCAAGCTGGCATTTTTAAAACAACTTCATGTTTGATGGGTTTTAATCAGGTTGATTAAAAGCTTCAACCTAAAGAAATAAGAATCAGAAATGTTTCATTGCAGTTCTTGGAAGTTTTGTCCTCATTTAAGTGACGTCTGAGGGTCAAAGGGACGTTTGCTGAAAAATGTATCTACAGTGAGAACCACACCCACTGATGACATCACTCAAAGTGGGTGGAGTCTCTAGAAACAGAAAGTAGTCATCTGACTGGAGAAATACTCATGGCCGTCAGATCAGGAGAGACACTGCTGTGTTTTAGAACTCTACCTGTAACATCGAGGTCTCTGTTACTGAATTTGTCCAAATGTAAGACGACCCTAATCATAAAACAACCCCCCCTTTTTTTTAATTGTATCCTTTGTAAGACTTTCTGGAAACTAAATCTCTTCTTTCATAAAGAAAATGTGTTTTATTTGAAAACCATTACATATAGCATTTTCTTTTATCTAAAGCAGGCATGTCCAAAGTGCGGCCCGGGGGCCACTTGTGGCCCTCGTAGGGATTTTGTGCGGCCCTCAGTTGAATTTTAAGAATGATATAATTCAGTCCTCCTGCAGGATGTTGATGCTGAGAGACGCTTTCTGATATTTTTATGTTTAGATTTTCACTAAGAGACACAACAAACAACAATACTGGTACAATAGAATATTTTTAACCCTCGCACTGTCCTTAGTTTTTGTCCTGTGAAGTTTTCTATTCATTTGGGGTCAATATGACCCCCTAGGACAGTGCGAGGGTTTAAAATACAAAATTTACTATCTAATCTAAGTATTTGATTTTTTATAATCAGGTTTTTCTGGATAATAAAAGAGCCAAACTGACTCTTACTAAAAAGCAAGTTTGTGAGGTCTGTTCATAAAACACGACTGAAGTTTCCAAAACGGTCGACCAATCAGCTCCAGTGACTTTAATGCTTTTTATATTGAGTCAAACATACGAGATCCCTGTATGTCTCGTATTCACAAAGATTCTGTTCCTTAAACTGGTGCATTATAAGGAATTTGTGAGCAGAACAAATAAATGAAATCATATTTTGCTTTTTGTTTTGTATTATAAAATAATTCAAACTTTTGTGGCCCTCGAGGACTTTACACTTGGTGATTTCGGCCCTCGTGTTGAAAAGTTTGGACGCCCCTGGTTTAGGCAGACAGACGGTGAGTCTTAGTGTCTTACTACGTCAAAGCAGATTATCTCTACGACAAGTGTGACATAAACATATCTGATAAAACAAGTTTGTCTTAATTTCGAGGTTAAATAACGAGTACGACACCTCAGAACGGAAGTGACCCTCAACAGTTGACCTGGCCTGAATTTAGCTGCACAAATACAGCAAGGAGTACAATAACAGAGGGGTTCGACAGTTGGGTAGTGAAGCACACTTTAAGCTGATGGTGAAAAACCCAGAGGCGTCAGAAAACAGCTCTGAGTTGGTGTAGAAATACGAGGCGTCAGAGAGCGATGTTAGAGATGGAGAGTCCAGAGAGAAAGACTCTAACATGCTAGCAGTCAAAGCCTAAAAGCTAACAGTTATTGTTATTAAAGGCTACGGATCATGATGTTTACGGTGCGGTATGGTGTTTCATTTTAAATGGAACGGTCTCGTATTTGTACAGCGCTTCTCGAAGTCATTCACATGCTGATGGAGCTACAGAGGCGAAGCGACCAGACACAGAGGCGCCACCAGCCCTCTGACCACCACCACCAGCAGGCAATGAGGGTAAAGTGCCTTGCCCAGGCACACAATGACAAGGTAACCCAGCTGGAGCAGGGATTCGACCCTGCAACACAGCAGTTGCAAGACCAACACCCTAACCACTGAGCTACTGCCTCCAAACTTTTATAAAAGTTTATATTTAGTTTTTAAAAAGTATTTTCTAAAAGATACATTTATAAAAGGAGGGGGGTCATTATATAGTGTAATTAGGTTTGCTCTTATATTCAGGGGTGAAAACTATTTTTCCATATCGGTAGTCAAGGGGAAACCTGGCGCTGGCGTCCGTGGGTTGAGGATGATGATGATAAGCTGTTGCTGAGCATGTGTGAGTTGCGTGCGTGTGTCGGACGTACTGCAATTGTGTGTGTGTTGCAGTTGCTGCGCATTTGTGTCTCACTGGCACAGCGGGCTGTGTGTCACCGGTGCTACGTGGAAAAAAGAGAACATTGGTCTAACCTAAAAAAACAGGGGTCAAACTTTAAAAAAATGAAGTAATCGGTCACAAGTAATTAATAAGGTTTATTCAAATTAATTTTTTAAAGTTTTCTTTGCACAAACTTAAAAAATTAACTTTGAAAGAACTTAATTGAATTACACGTGACCGATTACTTCCAATTTTTTAAAGTTAGACCCATGTTTTCTTTGTTCAGTGTGTCACCGGTGCTGCGTGCGTGTGTCTACTAGCTACAGAGGCCATGTGAGCACTCATTTGCTGCAACAGAATGTGAAGCTCTTCGCAGGATGCACCATCTGGACCGCGAAAGCGTTAAACCGAGAAGGCGTGTTCGTGCAGGAGGTTCTGGTACGCATGCATAATATCTGGTTTTCATGCAGAGTGGTGGACTAGTTATGTGCACCCCTGCTTATATTCGGACCAATAGAGTAATATGAAGCTCTATATGCATACTACAGAGTTCTGAAACGTGACTATTTTGCCAATTATTTGATTTGGTTCTTTTAAAAGAAAGAAAAAACAACTAAAATGCAATAAAACAAAAATCACACACACACAAAAGCAACCAAAAGCTACAGGTTTAGGTTCTAATTCTGCAGCAGTGTCTCTCCTAACTTGACTAGCCATGAGTATTGCTCCAGTCAGAGGACTACTTCCTGTTTCTAGAGGCTCCACCCACTTTGAGTGATGTCACAAGTGGGTGTGGCTTTACTGTAGATGAATAACTGATAGAACGACCCAAACGTCCCTCTAAACTTTACTTATTGAATTCATCCGAGACAAAAACTGAACAAGTCCAGATGTTCTGGTTGATTTTATGGATGCAAAACTTCTCCAAGACTCCCTTCTGCTAAAGGGTCAGCAAAATACAAAATACAAACCAGCACCGCCTGCACAAATCCATGTACACACACACACACACACAGATAGAAACATGTGTTCTTATCTTATGAATTCTGTGGAATCTCAAAGCTGCTGAAGGAGATTAGGTTGAAATCAAATAAGAACATCAAACATTTTCAGAGGTGTTTAGTGGAAACAGTCTAAAGTTTGTATAAAAAGCTGTCGCCTAAAGCTGACCTGTCCTCTGTTCACGTTTTAGATCAAAGGTCTGCTGCACACAGCACTAACTACACCTGCTCTGTTTACACAGCAGAACTGGTTCTTCAACCTTCTGCTCGTAAACTAATAATATTCATCCACTGAGTATCAGTGAAATACGCAACTAGTAATGTGTGAGTTTAAGTCACAGTTAGTGATAATTAATCAGGATCATCTCAACATTCAAACCGCTCAGCTTAAGTGTCCCACGCCTACATACCGGGGGCCTCTTCCATTGAATCTGGACCGGAACGCTCTGGCTGTAGTAGAGCGACGAGTCGGCGGCGGGGAAGTCTGGGTCCTCAAACAGGACCCCCTTCTGGAGACACTCCTTTCTCAGCTGCTCGAATGACTTCCCGCCCCACTGGGTGCCCTCAGCCTGGATAGCTCCGGGCTTCTGGGAGGACAGATTGGACTGGAGAGGCATCTTCTTCTTCTGAATGGAGCTGAGAGTCTGGAGGACGGGAGGCGTGAAGTGAGCTGTGATTACCTGAGTGGCCTGTTTTGTGTCTGATGAAGGGACCAGTCCGTCTGCTGGGCTGGGCTGGGCTGGGCTGGTTTGAGCACACACCCACACACAAACTGGTTTTTCCTCCAGTTCTTCCTCTCAGGGCTTGGCCTTCAGGAGGACTCATCTCTGCTGATGAAGCAACAAAAACATTAAAAGCATTAAAAATATGTAAAATATGTATTGAGCTATTCAAATTTCCAAAAGGTTTGAGGTGTAAAAGGAGGAGTTTGACTAAAACTGAATGTGTGAAAATCAGGAGATTATGAAACAAAGTTGTGTGTGATTATTGATCATAAACTATCTGGATAACTCATCCAGCAGATATCAAAGAGAAAGGATGTGAATCTGTTGGTGTTTCCTACAGAGGTAGTCTACTCTGTATACCTTTTGCTGCTGTTTGATAAAGACATATATGTTTGATTATCATTATAAACTAACAGAATAATTAATTAACACACAGACAGCTTCTTTATAGGATCCAGACATTTAAAAGGTCTAGATACTGTTTTTATAAAAACGACGACATGATGTCTGAAGGTGTTGAGCTGCTATGGGAGATCTACAGAGCTTATGAGGGTCGTTGATATTTGACAGGTGTCCTGTTAGAACTAATGTGAAAAAATATGTTTCTTTTTTGGGAGTCAAATTGAAATGGTCTTAGTGACCAATTAAAACTTAGTAAATCAGCGATTATCTTCAAAGAACTGGTAAAATCCCAGTTAGTGTCGGGTTACAAAATATGAATTCTTTAGCAATTTGTAATACTATGTAAAAAAAGGTTTTGTTCATATAATATCTAAATATATATATATGTATATGTGTGTGTGTGTGTGTGTACACATATATCTCATATAGCCTATATTAAAACAAAAATTTCAAAGAGTGTTTCTGTTATGAATAAAGCTAAATTTGTGTTGGACAGTAAGGCCTTGCACATTTTATATTATTCTTTGATTTTACCATATTTAAGCTATTGTGTGGAGGTGTGGGGCAACACATATGAAACTAACATAAAGCCTTTGTTTATTCTACAGAAAAAAAGCAGTGAGAATTATACACAAAGTGAATCAAATATATCACACCAATTCACTATTTATTATATCCCAAATTATGAAACTGGAAGATTTAATTGAGTTAAGAACATTATTAGTTCTTTACAGGGCAAAAAGTCAGGTATTACTGCAGAATTTGCAGAAGTTGTTTGTTTTTATTTCTGAGGATCAGGGACAAGAAGGGCATTTCATTTTAAACAACAGTTTGCGAGGACTACTTTAAAACAGCGCTGCATTTCAATATATGGAGTTAAATGATGGAATTCATTACAGAATGAGTTGAAATTGTGTTTAAATATTTTTCAATTTAAGAGGTTGTATAAAAATAGAACATTTCAAAGGTATAAACTTGCTGATTAATAGAAATTGTAAAAAGGTGAATATATAATATTAGTACTTAATATATTGATTGTTTGGGGGGTTATTGAATGGCAGTCTATTTGGAATATTTTGTGTTGTGTAAAAGAAAGGGGCAGGTATTATAAGATTTTCTTCTTCCTGCTCCTTTTCAATCATGGTTGTGTCGAAAGAAGTGTACTTTCTTTCTTTTTGTTTCGTTTTGTTTGGATGTGTGCACAGCCATGTGCGAAATAAAAATAAATGGAAATATATATGTATGTAATATGTATATGTGTATATACATATTTACATATATATATATATATATATGTATGTATGTATGTATGTATGCATACATGTGTATATGTATGTTTATATATGTGTATATACATGTATACATACATATATATGTCACACACACACACACACATATATATATACATATGTATGTATAAACATACATATACACATATATACATATACACACATATATATACATATATGTTTATATATGTGTATAGATAGATTATGGTTATCATTACTATACAAAAACATGTTTTAATGGAAATGATTATACAAGCAGTAGAGCTGTTACTGGGTTTAAGCTGTCTTAATGTAGTACAATACAATTAATTGCAGTAATTTATAATAACTATTCCTTTGCTGTAATTACCACTAGTACTGTAGTATTCATCATATTACTAATACACATATATAATCCTCACTGTGTTTATGGTAGAAAATGTTTTTTCAGCTGTTTTTAGTTTGATTTAGGTTTATGGGATGTCTGGGACATTCTGACGTGTCGTTCCACCAGTTATTTATCTGGACCACACCCACTGTGACATCACTTAAAGCAGGCAGAGTCTAGAAACAGGAAGTAGTCCTCTGACCAGAGCAATACTCATGGCTAGTCAGATCAGCTGCAGCAGATCAGGGACAAATTAGCAGCTAATTCTCAGGTATTTAAAACAACTCTTTAGAACTTTATATTACCTGTTACTAAACCTCTACGCGTTTCAACCAAACATCTGAATTACTTGCTGCAGCAGCATAAACACATCATAAACTAATCAGTCTCACAGAGGTTTACCAACAGATACTATAGAGTTCTAAGGCATCAGTGGGGCTTTAAGAGTTGTTTCTAAAACCTGAAAATTAACCCATAGTTTTCTTTGATCTACAGCAACATCTCTCCTGATCTGACTGGTCATAGTGTAGCTCTGGTTGGAGGACTACTTCCTGTTTTTAGACCTCACTGTAGATAAACAACTGATAAACCTCAGAATGATAAACGTCCCTTTAAACGCACAGTGAGTTGGTCCAGGGCTTTTATTGTGAAGGGGTTGAAGGATGTGAAGCCCTCTGCTCACTCTCACTAACACCATCAGGATAGTAAAGATGTAATCAGACTTGTTCAACCAAAAAGCTTTGTGTTATTGTTTGAGCATGCACTCAGCTGAGTCTGAGTGTGAAACTGAACAGTTAGTCGACTCAGCTGTAAGGCAGCAAGATGACTCATTAAATCAATTATCACCTGGTTTTACCTGTAAAATCATTTAAAAAAGTCAATCCGTAGGAAACTTACCACAATAACCATTTAAACCAATAGGCTTTAACTCAAGCTGTAAGGCAGCAAAATGCCTTTACTAACTTATTCTAATTAGTTTGAGCAGGAAGTATAAAATATGTGCTTAGAGTTCGAAAAGTGGAGATCATTTCATGAATGACAGCGAGGTGCTGCTGGTGGGTGTGGTTCTGGGTCAAAGGTTCAGCTTGTTTGAAATAACTGTCATGACCGGGGTGGTGCAGGACCCAAACGCAGGAGGACGGACCGGGGTGGTGCAGGACCCAAACGCAGGAGGACGGAAGCAGGAACAGGTGAGGCAAAACACAAAACAGCTTTATGAGACACAGGACACATGAGGCTGGGGTTTACAACACAAGGAACTACAGGGAGTGACTGAACTAAACAGCATAAACAGGGAGGGAGCTAATCAAGGAGACGAGATACACCTGGAGGGGATTAGTGCACGACACAGGAGGAGGAACACTGGACACAAGGGGGCAGAACATGACAAATGACAACAAATACAAAGAAGTATTTACCCCCTCTTCTTTGTGTGTTTGTCACTTAAATGTTACATATATAAATATCAAAGGAACAAGTGAACACAAAATGCAGTTTCTACATGATGTTGTTTATTATTATGGACCAGGCGTTCCCAGGCCAACCTGGAGATGCATTTCCTCCAGCTTGTACTGGGTCAACCCGAGGACCTCCTGCCGGCCTGAAACACCTCCCGAGGGAGGCGTCCAGGAGGCATCCTGACCAGATGCCCGAACCACCTCAACTGGCTCCTCTTAATGTGGAGGAGCAGCAGCTCTACTCCGAGTCCAAACTCCTCACCCTATCTCTAAGGCTGAGCCCGGCCACCCTGTGAAGAAAACTCTGAGTGGTTTAAGAAAAACTAAAAGAAGACTTTGGAGTGGCCTGGTCATAGTCCGGACCTGAATCAGATCAAGAAGCTGTTGCGGGACCTTAAAAGTCCTCCAATAAGGCTGAATGGCATCAATTCTAAAGACGATCCAGAATTCCTCCTCATCCTGTAGAGACTCACTAACAGTTACCACAAAGGTTTGATCGTAGCTGCTGCTGAGGGCGGCCCAGACTGAGGGGGGGATCTTTTTCACACAGGGCCATGTGCGTTTGGAATTTCTAACATTAATAATAATAAACACCTTTATTTAGAAATGTGTTTTATGATATTAAAATTAGAAACAGACACAAAACCAGGAACACATAAAACAATCATTTTAATTTCATACATGAAAAGAGACACACAGCAAAATCAGCATATGTGTGTGTGTGTGTGTGTGTGTGTGTGTGTGTGTGTGTGTGTGTGTGTGTGTGTGTGTGTGTGTGTGTGTAGGCCGATAAGGTAAAGCAAAACAAACAGATACCACATTTTTTTCAGCTGCTACCAGAACTGGTTTGGTCTGATTTTCCTGACTGAAAGCTCCATCTCTCCATCCCGTCCTCGCTGAGCTTTGCAGACCAATGTGGGCGTGGCTTCTGCTGCACCCTTCCTACCTGACGCTCCACACTGTAAGGTGTGTCACTCTCATTCCTGTCATAACCCGACACAACACATCCAGCCTGGGCAGCATTCCCTACCCACTATTAAACCAAAAACACCAAAGTCTTTCTGTAGTGGCGTAGTCTGCAATCCACTTAACTGAAGCTAGATGCAGACATGGGTTCCAATCCCAGCAGACTCACTAGAACAGGGGTGTACAAATGTAACAAATTCCCAGCCTACATACCAGGGGCCTCTTCTGTTGAATCTGGACTGTAATGGGTCAAAATCCCAGTTGAAAGTACAAATTAATACCTTTTTTTATTATTGTGAAAACAAACTAAAAGATTTGATTGTAATTTAATGAATGCAGAGTCAGCATTCAAACAATTGGGCCAGTTAGAAATGAATGTGGAATCATAGTAAAACTTTGAGGTCTTTAGACTCTTTCAGCTCACTTTAAGCCAGAGACAAACTTCACATTTTAAACTATAGACAATAAGCTATTATCAGGTCATTTTGTCAGGCTGTCACTTATTAGTTATCTTTTACATATCTTCACGTCTTTTATGTCTTTGGTCTATTTATAGCTGTTTTCCTGGCTTACTTTTACTTATTTCATTTATATATATATATATATGTGTATATTTCCTTCATTTATTTATCTGTTTTTCTGTCTGTCTTTCATCTATTTAGCATTTTTTTCTCCCCTTTTCCTCTTTAGCTATTTTCAGTCTATCACTCCCATATACTGTATGTTTTGGATCAACAAACCGAGGTAGGTGAATTTAGCACTGACAACACTGTTGGGCTTGTTCCTGGCACTCAGACATCATTTCTGTTTGCTAAACAGCCGGACAGGACACGAAAAACAAAAAACGAACTGATAACAGTGCAAGGCAGATGTCGCCCTCTTGTGGAAATAAGGTAAAATTACAACAAATCCTTTCACAATAAAAGCCTTGAATTCTGGAACTAAAAACCAGTCAAATAAATACCAATAAATGGGTTTTCTCAGAGATTTAGATCGATGTTTTGAGCAGCTCTTAGATGTTCTACAGACTGAGGACTAGGATCAGATTTATCCACCATGATGTTGAAACTGGGTGGAGCCAAACCATAACTGCAGTTGAACTTGACTAATGTGCACAGCACAGACTAGTGGTGTGGAGGAAAACTGTTGATAATTCAGGAAGTCATAAAATAATACAAATGGGATGTTCAAGAGCAGGAGATTCTTTTGATTCAGACCAGTTCTACCATTAAGACTTAAAAATACGCAATAAAGCTTTAAAGTAGATCCTGAAATTAATAGGAAGCCTCGTATGGAGGGCAGCTGTGATGTGGTCATGTTTCCCTTCAGAAGTCCTGATTAACCATCTGAACATCAACTCTATTAATGTTGACTTTGACCTCCTGCAGGAGCCTCGGTTGATTAAAGCTGGTCCTAAAAACGGAGCCATTTGTCAGATTTTAATGACACATCTGAAAATCTCACCATGTTTCTACAAATCAAATGGCAATAAAACCAATAACCCATTTATGATGGTAACACTCATCTAGGTTCTGTTAGGAAACCTTAAGTGGAGGTTTTATACCTGTTCAGACAGCTCTCCATGTTAACAAAAGGCCCTCGGAACGTGCACAGAACCCTGGGAACTGATCCGATTTCCAAACTCTGTGGGTCCAAATTTGACACAGAACTTATAAACCTAAGATTCTCAGTTCTAACAGCACTACAGTGCTACTTTTCACTTGCTTGTCTTCTTTTATGCATCTTCTGATGACTAATAATACAATTTTTACTAGGGATGTTCCGATACCACTTTTTTCAAAACCGATCCGATACTTAAATCTGAGTACTCGCCGATACCGAGTACCGATACTTCTACCACACAAAAAAATGCAACAAATTGGAATACAGGTTTTATTTTTTCTTCTCTGCTTTTTACAACAAATAACTGAGTTAGATAAAAAAATAAAATATATTAATAAAAATGATCACAAAACTAAAATATAAGGTGAAAATAACCATTTTCTGTGATTTCACAGTGAAATTATTGCAGTTTTCCACATTTTAACCAAATAAAATGAACTATTTGGCACCATCTCCAGCTCTCAACCCACACTGTTCCTCTTTAGGGGCGGCATTAGCTCAGTTTGGAGAGTGGCCGGTCTGGTAACCGGTTCGATCCCCAGCTCTGGCTGGGTTAGACTGTCGTTGTGTCCTTGGGCAAGACACTTCACCCAACTTGCCTGTGTGACTGTGAGTGTGACTGTGTGTGAATGTTGGTGGTGGTCAGAAGGGCCGATGGCGCAGAATGGCAGCCTCGCTTCTGTCAGACTGCCCCAGGGCAGCTGTGGCTACAGACGTCTGTCGTAGTTTACCACCACCGGTGAGAATGACTGTGTGAATGAATGATGCAACTCTGTAAAGCGTCTTTGAGTGACCTAAAAAGCGCTATATAAAACTGATGCATTATTATTATTTAGCTCAATAGCTCCCCCTAGTGTTCAATATAGGAAACTACAACAGAAATCACAAGTCACAGACAGTAGTGATGTGACGTTCATGAACGAACCAAATCTTTTGAACGCTTCTTCACTGTGAACTAGGAGAACCGAGTCTTTGTAGAGAACCGTTCATTGTTTTGGGGGGTGACTGTAAGCACTATCCATGCCTGCTTTGTATTCACTTTTTAATTTCATGGCGAAACAAACAAAAGCCTGTTAATGCAGGCAGGGGTTCTGAGGGTGAAAGGGAGGGGTGTGGAGAGGAGTTATTGTTGGGAAAGGACTTGGGTGATGAATCGGTTGGAGGTGTGAATGGCTGGTTTTCAATAGGATGAGTTGAAACTTTCAGGATAACAAAAGTCAAGCTGCCTTCATTGTCAAAGGTGCAGCTGTGCCAATGGGTGTGGCTGTCAGTTGCGAACAGACCACTTATCAGTGTTAATTGCTCTGATCACTAACAGACAGTGAAGCCACTGGTATCGGTTCCTGAACTTCCTGGTATCGAGTAACTTTAACCAATACCCGGGATCGGGCCGATACCGATACCGGCCCATCCCTAATTTTTACTGATTATCCATCACTGATTTTGAATTGTGGTTAAAGTGAATTACTTTTAGACCACTGAAAGCTGAGGAGAGAGGTTTTGATTGACTAAAAAGACACTGTTGATGTTTCAGCTCAAGGCCATAGGACACCATCTCCACGCACCGTGATGTTCCTCTGATGACGTCTGCATTATTTGCAGGTCATTCAGACTTTTTCCCCAACAAACTCCGTTTTCTCTCCTGTCAACATCAACACAATGAGCAGGGCACTGCAGGGAGTCGAACCCCATCTCATCACTGAGAGTACCGTTACCAGTGCCTTTTGCTTTTTGGTGTGACCTGAGGAAGTAAAGTAAAACTTGATTTGATGGGTTTTTCTTTTCCCTGTTTCTACCGTTTTGTGAAAAACCAGGCTGACCGAAACATCACTTATGCTCAGGACACAGCAAAACTGATGGCTGTCAGGATGCAGGGCACAGATAATGGGTCCATTGGCACCAACCGGTTCCTTCTCTCAGCGTTGTGCTGGTTTTGTATTTAATCCGTGTCACATTGCGATGTTTTCTCAGTTTATTCAGGCAGGACACTGACGGAAACAAACACACCTGACACCACGTTATGGACGCCCGCTCAAAAGTCAAAACTCTACACAAGTACACAATAAAGCCATAAATTAACTCAAATATTCACATTATGATGGATATACATTTAAAAGAAACGATAGTAACAAAAATAGACGTTAGAAGTCTACAAATAAAGAGGATGGTTAAGGATGAAGAAGTAACTGCATCTTGACTTTCCCCCACGACACGACTACAAAAAGGGGCGGGATAAAGGGGTGCAGTCATATATGATATCAATGAAGAAACATAAGTTAAAACTCTACGCAAGTACACAATAAAACCATAAATTAACTCAAATATTCACATTACACGATGGATATACATTTAAAAAAAAGGATAGTAACAAAAATAGACGTTAGAAGTCTACAAATAAAGAGGATGGTTAAGGATGAAGAAGTAACTGCATCTTTCCCCATGACACGACTACAAAAAGGGGCGGGATAAAGGGGTGCACTCATATATATGAAGAAACATAACAGAGGGGCTCTAAAACTTAGTGACACAAAAATAAATCAGGTATAATAAAACTCTTTTCAGAACACATTTTGGGAAATTACTAACCAAATATTAACCCGGTTATCTCTGTGTTCCATGTAATCCCAGCCCAGTGTGTCAGTCATTAGACAACCAGTCATTTAACAAAGAGACCAAATTAATAACATGCAAAAACATAAAATAGGAAAGATATTTAAAAAAATGAACCTACAAAATAATTTAAAAACATAAAAAAACAAAAAACATTTTAAAGTTACAAAATTAAATCGTAAAAAACAAAGAAAAACTTAAAAGAAAAAAATATTTTTAAAATACCTTCCGTAACCACTCCAGACAACTAGAAGTCATATTTTTCTAACTACCGGTATATAAAAACTATTTTAAAAGTTAAAATTCTAATTTTATGCTTTGTTACATATTATGAAATAAGAATGTTTGAGAAATTACTCAAATTTGGGAGAGGCACCTGGCTGCAGACACAAGATGGCGGACAGCCACTCTCGTACTACCGTACTGGAAGCTCTCTACCGGAAGTGATGTAATTCTCCATACCGGAAGCGAATATCCTTTTTCTAGATTGGCTGTGGGGATTTCAAGCAAAGGTCAACAACCCTCCCCCTAACCTAACCAATTCCGGTACGGTATACGGAGGTTGCTGTCCGCCATCTTGTGTATGCAGCCAGGTACTCTTGAAATTTGGGGGGGGGGGCAGCGGGATATATTTTTATATTAACAATTATAATTACAAAGTAAATATATGTCTTTTCATTATAGTGGAGGGACTTGATTAAAGATATTCTCAAATTAATCACAGGCTTTGTAATTAATCAATCGCAATTAACTGTATTTTAAACTTAACTAAAAAGTTTGCCCCCAAAACAATAAAAAAAAAAAATTTTTAGTGGGGTTCAGATTAAATAATAGACATTAACTTTAATATTGTAAAGTCAAGCTCCCTTATTCCTGAAACATTACATTTAAATTGCATTTCAGTTCAATGCTGTAGAAAAACGTGAAAATATCCCTGGCTAAAATTGGACAGACCTAACAGTACAGTACTTTATTTTATTGATTCATTTTAAGTACATTTTCAGAAGGGTATTGTTATAATAATGATAAAAGATTTCCTCTGTGTGGAAATACCCTGAATGGATCATGTTTGCCCCAGTCTGATTGCTTCCTTTATATTAGCAGGGCTGTGTGCAAACTGACCCACTGTCTTGAGACACTTTGCCTCGTTTCCATTGGGGTGTCCAGGACAGGTCATGTCCTTATTTTGTCTGTCTCCATTGTAAAACTGGCCCACAAAAACTGAACCAGATGGTGAGGATCACGTGGGAATAAATATGAAGGATAGACCATCCAAAGTGATATTATATTGAACTAGTGGTTACATGTTGAAAGAAACTGATGTGTTTAAAAAACCTAGATTTAGAATAAAAATTACGGAATGGAGTATGTCTGTAAATGGTGTTAAATTATGGAATAATCTTAATAGGGAAACAAAAAAAATCTATGTCATTTAATATATTCAAAAAATGTACCAAAATGGGTGTACTAAGTCAGTGGTTCCCAAACTTTTTGGCTTCTGACCCACCCATCAGCTCTTTTCAGCTGTTTAGACATGACTTTTCAACACATTTTCATGGTGCAAAGACATAAAAACTAAAACTGAGCTGAGTTTCTCTATAAATTCAGTTAGCTTTAGTTAGTTTTGTTAATGATTATTACAGTTTTAGTTTGTTAATTTTAAAATTTTATTTCAGTTAACGAAAATGTTTTTTTATTCTAGTTTTCATTATTTTGTTAGTTTTAGTTAACTATAATAACCCTTGTAGTAGCATGTGTGCATGCTTGTAGTAGCATGTGTGCATGCTTGTAGTAGTATGTGTGCATGCTTGTAGTAGCATGTGTGCATGCTTGTAGTAGTATGTGTGCATGCTTGTAGTAGCGTGTGCATGATTGTATTATTATTTTTTTATTATTGTTACCCTTATTTAACCAGGAAAGTCCCATTGAGATTCAGAATCTCTTTTACAAGGGAGTCCTGGACTCTACCTGTAGGGCATATTGTGATTTTTGGGGGAAACCGGAGCACCCGGAGAAAACCCACGACATGGGGGGGGCGGGGGACATGAAACTCCATGCAGAAAGGCCACAGCTGGTATTCAAACCTGCGACCTTCTTGCTGCGAGGCAGCAGTGCTAACAACTGTGCCACCATGCAGCCTTGTAGCAGTGTGTGTGAGAGGGAAAGATAGATTTTGTCCTATCCTATATCAGTCCATGGGGTGTCTACATATATAATGTCAATGTCAAAAACAAACCATTCTTTTCCGCTGATTATTTGAAGCGAGCATAGAGCTCCACAGCGGCACCTGGTGGTGGGACACGGCTCCACTGGGACCAAATGTAATGATGCCGCAGATGAGGATTCCACCTGATTCTTTCTGTCTCAATATTTTATAAATGTCATATTCCGTCTGGAGGATCGTCCTGATCTTCCTCTTCTGTGCACCTCTCGTAAAAGTAGATGAACCCGTTTTTGGAAATGTCATCTCTGCTGCTGTCCTCAGATTCAGCCGTAATATCTGTATCATCTGCTTTTATCATCTGGCCATTATAGTTCACATATGTGTACACATGTGCTGAGTATGGCTCTAAACTGAGAAGGCGGTGACAGATGATTGAGGACAGGTGGTACGTCTTTTTTCCAGTTAGTGTAGGAATATTTAGGGTTGTCTCTGATTGAAGTGATTTTCTATTCCTTATTTTACATGATATGTCCACAGATAAAACTATCAGATCAGGGCAGTTGAAGAAAATTCTCAAGACAACAGGATGGAGGAGGATCCTCAGATGTTCTGATGAATCACAAAAATCTAGATTTTATTATTTAAACAGACGTTTGGGTCGTTCTGAAGGGACGATCTATCAGTTATTTATCTACAGTAAAGACCAAACCCACTGGTGACATCACTCAAAGTGGGTGGAGTCTAGAAACAGGAAGTAGTCATCGAATCTGATTTAATTTTGAAAAATGGAAACAATATTTGTGATGCTCAAAAACAGATCATGATTGAAACGTTTACATAGAACAAAGCATAAGATAGGAATAGAGATGTACCGATACCGGTATCGGGCCGATATCGGTATCAGTTAAAGTTACCCGATACCAGGAACCGATACCAGTGGCTTCACTGTCTGTGACTTGTGATTTCTGTTGTAGTTTCTTATATTGAACACTAGGGGGAGCTATTGAGCTAAAGAGGAACAGTGTGGGTTGAGAGCTGGAGATGGTGCCAAATAGTTCATTTTATTTGGTTAAAATGAGGAAAACTGCAATAATTTCACTGTGAAATCACAGAAAATGGTTATTTTTCACTTTATATTTTAGTTTTGTGATCATTTTTATTAATATATTTTATTTTTTTTTATCTAACTCAGTTATTTGTTGTAAAAAGCAGAGAATAAAAAATAAAACCTGTATTCCAATTTGTTGCATTTTTTTGTGTGGTAGAAGTATCGGTACTCGGTATCGGCGAGTACTCAGATGTAAGTATCGGTATCGGAACGGTTTTTTAAAAAGTGGTATCGGAACATCCCTAAAAATGACAAACATCAAGATAATTGATCTGCATTATATCTTATGGAAATGTATTGCATTCACCTGAAAATAATTTTTAAAAAGCTCCTTTTTACTGAATTAACGAGATAATAACAGCCTTAAGTGACCTAGACCCTTGCGGTCTGGTGTACTGCCGAGCTTCAGATCTTCGTAACCCAGAAATCATAGGGGCCCTAGAAATTTAAGACCTTTGGACACTGAATTTAAGTATTACTTATAATTTTTAATGATATTTAAGGCCTTAATTTTGGAAATGCCAATTTACGACCTTTGAAGGCTTTTTAAGGACCCGCGGATACCCTGAGTTAAAGGTTAAATCCATCTTTTATTATTCAAATTAAATATTTTGAATTTAATTTCCTGACAAATAAAACCTCCAACCCTCATTGACTTTTATTATTACAAAGCACACTTGTGAGCACCGTGCAAGAAACTTGGAATAAATACGGACTCAAATTATTTCTCAGGACCAAGAAACTAGAAAACAATCGACCAATCAAATTCAATGCTGACCCATGTTTGTCTTAACAAAATACTTTTCTACATTAAAATGTTGCACTTAGTACAAAATAACAAAATTCACAATAAAACTTTTTTTTCATTTCTTTAATAAAAAAAATATCTAAATTTTGTGGCCCCTGAGGACTTTTAACTTGACGATTTTGGCCCTTGCCTTGAAAAGTTTGGACACCTCTGATTTAGGGTAATCAGCACTTTGCTGTCAAATCAAACGAATTCAATACAGTTCAGAAACTTTATGACATTTATCTAAGATGAAACTCAACATATATGTTTGTCTGATGATGTGTTGGATGTTTTTTTATTAACTATATAAAAGTAGAGCTGTGTTTCAAAAAATGAGAAAATAAATCAAATGTGACAAATTAGGCAACTTCAATAAAGTTTTACTTCAGACAGACCATCACACTACCACCACGGTGGGCGTGTAGATACATGATAGAACTGAGAAATGACCCAAACATCCCTTTAATCCAGTGTGAAGCTCATCAGCAAAACTTTAATAACTGCTGATTTTATACAAAGTGATTTGATTCTAACTGAGGAAGACGGAGACGTCTGTTTCTGCTCTCCAGCCGTTCTCTGATACATTCTTTGTGCTGACAGGAGGCCTAGAGGCAGCTCAGAAATCCCTCCTGGTCTTTTTATCTCCGCTGCTCCTTCTGCCACAAACAAACTGTAGCTGTTTGAAAGAGACGTCGACCTCCGGTTAGGCCAGGCTCCTCTGCCGCGGCTTGATCCTCAGATACAGCTGGGGGGCAAAATGAGAAAAGTCAGGATTAAACATCCTGAAAAAACCCTTTATGAGACCAATCAGAACAGAACTATTAACCCTCCTGTGTCGTTCTGGACATTTTTATCCATTTGGGTCAATTTTTCCTCTCCATCATGTTGGCTGTTAGTGCAGATGGTACTCTACGTTATTTCAAGACACAGTTTTGGTCCCTTGTAGTTTTTACCTTCCAAAAACAATGTTACACTTCATTGAATGGACACGGTACACCAGTATTTGTGTACAAGGACATGATCAGGAGAAAAATATAATCATTTGTTAAGTTTTAATAGCAGCTTTTGGAAGTGGACGTTTTCATCTTTAATGACAATGAACGGGTGACTGAGGGTTAAACTCCATTACATTTCCAACTGCACTTTTACTTTTCATCTGAGTGCCCCGACGATCCCAGGAGCTCTGTTGTCTGCAGCACTGTGCCGCTGGTTGGGTCTCCCATAGCAACTTGGTCCCAGGTGAAGGTGAGACAAAGAGCAGTTCTGAGGACCGTTCATGGGTGAGAGAGCTGAGTACCTGAGGGCTAATGGTGCCCCACCCTGGAATCAGGCCTGATGTTGGGGCCTATGATTGAGCGCCTGGTGGCCCTGGTTATGAGAGCTCAAAGGAGGAGGGGCTTGAAGAGTCCAGTGCATTGTGGAGCTTTGGCGGTCCAATCTCCTAACGCAAAACCTGGCTAATGGGTCATGGAACGTCAACTTTCCGACAGTTAAGGATCTGGAGCTTGTGGAAGAGGTTGAGCAGTAACAGATAAATATAATCGGACTCACCTCGACAGCGTTGGCTCTAGAACCCAAGTCCTCGAGAGGGGTTGGACTCTCATCTGTGCTAGAATTGCTCCAGGTAAGAGTCCCAACCCTCTGACTGTATGTTTGGGTTTACCCAAGGGGACAAAGGGCATCTCCCTGTGCCTTAAAGTCAGGAAACGGGTCCTGACTGTTGTTTGAGCTCATGTGCTAAATAGCAGCACAGAGTACCCACCCACTTTGGAGGCCTTTGAATGAGTGCTGGAGGGTGCGCTGATGGGACCTCAGCACTCACATGGGCAATGATAGCATGACCTGGAGGGGGGGACTGGGAGGAATGGTCCGCTCAGCCTAAACCTGAGTGGAGCTTTCTTAGGCTTGGTCCACATGGCAAGGGTTTTAATGATTTACCTCTTTTGACGATCTTAAAGACGCCTTGATTACGGAAACGGCTCTAAAGACAATCCTATCAGATATTCCTGTCATGTGTTAAGAGTTCTCTGGTCTGCTCAGAAGGACGTCAGAACCAATCTGATCACAAATCTAGGAAATTGAGGGGAATCAGAAATCAAAATAGCGTTCATGTTTATCTACTCCAAAGTCACGTTTGATCTCGAGACGTTTTGCGAGATTTCCTGTCTGACCTGGGAATGTTCGTGAGTAAAGTCGGTTCATGTGGGGTTGGTTGTCTTTGCCGTGTGAACCAGGTCTTACTGGGCTTAGTAATAAACACCATGTTCAAACATAAGGACATCCATCCGTATACTTGGGAAGTTCTTACATTCCAAATTGCATAATTAAAAATGAGACTGACATCCCTTCTTGACATTTTCATATTTTCAACGCTTGTACAATTTTGCGTTTGAAGTATGAAATGTGTAAATTTTACATCGACTCACCCCCAGCAAGTTGCGAGGGATGTATCCCTCATGGTCGCCGCATCGCGCCCACCACCATTCTGTCTCCACCTTGTCTTCCTGTCTCAGCACCGTGATGCAGTCACCCTCAATGAATCCAAGTTCATCACCATTCTGAGGCTCATAGTCCCAGAGCGCGTACACCACACCACGGTTCATCACTCCCATCTTCTCCTGTACGCCTACAACAACACAAACAGACAAAAACACACCTAAACACCAAATACCAGCCTAACTCTGTCAGATGTTTTTGTCCAAACAACGATGCCTAACACCTTAAATTTCAAGAACCTTGGACAAATTCACAGAACTTTTACCATGAACTTGCCGAGAGTTGGGTGCTCAATTTTATTTTACTCCCTTAATGCTGATGAAGGTTCTCACTCATCCAGGTCATGATAGTCCAAAAAGGGGTTTTAAATAAAGGCAACTGGACTTATTTGGTTCTTTGAAGATGTTTCGCTGCTCATCCGAGTAGCTTTGTCAATTCTGTCTATAGTCAAGGAGAGAGAATCTTTCCTCTGTCTGTGACACACCTCCTTCCTGCCTCCTGAGGAGGTGTTCACTCCACTGTATTCAACTGGAGTCCTGGTGAGGTGTTTTGATTAGAGGCGTGAATTGTCTGGGAATTAAGTATGACTGTTTATAAGAGTCTCTCTCCTTTACTACAGACAGAATTGACAAAGCTACTCGGATGAGCAGCGAAACGTCTTCAAAGAACCAAATAAGTCCAGTTGCCTTTATTTAAAACCCATTTTTGGATGACTCCCTTAATCTGAGTCCCTGAAGACCCACTAACATCTCACGAATGGAGAGGAGAGATGGGCGGGGCTTAGAGAAGCTCTGCTCCCCAACTGCCCCGCCCATTTGAAAGAAAAGTCTTACATCAGGAGGTTGGATGAGGGGTGGAAGAACAGCTGACGTTAAAGGCATACTCAGTAGCCAGGTAAACAATGTAGCTTTTAACATTTTAACAACTCTTAACAACGTTCCAACATAGTATAGCTATAAATATATTGTGGAGATTAAAAAAAACCTGAAAGAAATCAAAAAAGTGGTTGTCCCGCAGTTCTCTAAAAACTTCAGCCAATCCAGCTGTCTGTCTGCCGCATTTCCGCACTGCTTGGATCCACCATTAATCCACCCGGACACATTTTCCTTCTGAACATCCCGGAAGTGAAAGGAGGACAGAATTAGCCGGTGGTCAGTGCTTCCATTTTAAGATAAAAATACCAGAGTCCCCCCAAAAAACACCTTTTCAGCTAGCAGAAAACTAAAATTGTTTGGAGGTGAAAAGAGGAAAAGCTGGGGGAACGTTTCTACGGCTGGAGTTAGACTCTGCTTTGTTACCGTCACAAAACCGTCCCATGTCCGCGGGAAGTCTGGCGTACCGATTATACCCGACGGGAGGGGTGAGTGCTCCGAGTCGTGTTTCTGTAAACTAGCTAGCGAGACCTAGCTTGTTTACCTGGCTACTGAGTATGACTTTAAAGTCAGGGTCAGTTTGACCTGTTACTGAGATGTAAAAGAAATGATTCAGAGTGGAGAGAAAGTGAAGAATATGGGACCTTTAATAATTCCTTTTTCCATTACCGCCCTCAGGGAAAACATTTTTTGATCATTATTAGAGTTCTTTTTCTTTCAGACATGTAAAGGTCATTAGGTCATTTATTTATTTACGTTTCAACCACAGGCTGTGGTCTTTATCAGCTGTTCTTCCGATGGGCGTGGCCACAGACCTGACATGTTGTTTTTCACTACAGCAAACCAAATAACCACATCGTGGACTGGAACCATGGGAAAACGATTCACTCAGAAAACAAGATACAGATCAGGATTATGGATATGGATGGATGCTGGATTATTAGAGTACTTTGTATATATTCTTATTGAAAGTGTCTTCCTGTTGGTGTACTGCTGCTGGAAACTGGAGCCTCCCTGAGGGATAAATAAAGCTCTACCTACCTACTGTACCTCTCTAATTCCTGATGATTCACATGATAAAGCAGGATGGGCCAAATAAACTCCCTTCATCTCTTTAACACCACAAATGTGTCCACATCTCCATAACCTCCACACAGCTCATCAGAAGCCAGGGAACACTCTTTGGGCTCCTGCTGAAGCTTTCTATTGGAGGTTTAGTTTCCTACCACACGCGGCGTTTTGTTGTCTCACCGTAAAGGAACTGGGAGCACTGAGCGTAGCCCTCCTCCAGCTCCTCACACTTGTCAGCAGCTGTCTGCATGTCGCTGTACGTAGCAGCGAAAACAGCCGCCCCAGACTCCACCAGGAACTTACAAAGCTGAACGTTGTTGCAGGAGGCAGCGCAGTGAAGGGGGGTCCTACAGAGACACAGAGGAGACGCACAGTTTGATACTGAAGACTTCTGATGAGTGAAAAGGTTTCATCCTGTATTATGATGTGAGGAAAGCAAACTTTTATTTCTGTTTGTGAACTGTGCACAGCAAAAAGTGGAGTGTTGATTTAACTCCTACAGAGTTGATTTTAACACTTTTTTCTGGGTTTATATAGCTCCACACTCTTCAGAGTTAAATTAACACTTTTGAAATAGTTAAATAATTAACACTGTGACAGAGTTTCTTTTTTTACTCCAAAAACAGAGTTAAAGTAACACTGCAGGATTAAACGGGTAACTCTGCTCTGAGTTACTTTGGTAACACAAAAAACTACTCTACTCAGTGTTAAATTAAACTCCTTTAAGTGTTAACTATCTAATCTAAAAAAGTTGCCTAATTATGATAATTTATTACAAGATGCTAATTAGTTTAAAAATGTTTATTTTGTATGTTTTAACCTGGTAAATGACTGTAAAATATACAAACTTTTATTAGTAACACAGCTTTAAATATGAAATGGGTTGATAAAACATTTTTAAAACACACATTTCTTCACTAATCACTCTGTGTTCATAAAGACCATCAACACAAATCTGTAAAAAGCTTCTGTCAACATAAAAATATGATATTCTGCTGTTTGACCAAACACTGACATTTCTTCTTAAATCACACAGCAGACGAGTCATTTTATGTACTTTACACCACAAATTTGACAAAAGCGGTCAAATTCTGCAGTTCAACAAACCAGGCTCTCAGCAGCAAGTCAACAGTTTCCAACTACAGAGAGTTATATTTTTTTACTGCATCAATTTCGGTGTTTGATAAATGCTGGAGAAAATTGTACTCACCATGTTTAGTCACTGTGTAGAACACAGTGTGAAGAGGGAAATGGAGCCATTTTTAACAGTTTTCACAGTTCAAGCAGGTGGGCGGAGCTTATTTACCTCTCTGTAGAGTTAAAACACACTGGTGCAATCAACTCTTTGAATTAACTCCAACACTGAACACCATTTGACTCTGAATGTGTTAATTAACACTTGGAGAGTTGAAATCAACTCTGAAACATTTAACCCTGAAATTTCAACTCTCCAGTTTTTGCTGTGTGTGGATTTTGAAAGGGACTGAGTGGTTGGTGACCTGCAGCCACATGGGGTTTAATTCAAAATGTCACTGAGTGTTGGCACTCGTTAACCCTTTATAGGCAACTGATGCTATTTCATCACTTGTGCATTGTGGGACTTTAAATTAACTTAGCATATTACAAACATTATAGTTAAAAAAACACAGCATGTTATTATTATTAACCTTCATTAACCAGGAAACGTCCCAGCGAGTTTCAGAAACTCTTTTTCGAGGCAGTCCTGGATCACCACCCATAGGGCATGTTGTGATCTGTGGGGGAACCGGAGTACCTGCAGAAAACCCACACATGCATGGGGAGAACAGCCCAAATCTCCTCTGGTGTAAACGTCACATGAGGGTTGGAGGTCTCTGGTACATCCCCGCCCCCCCTCATACTGGACAGCTCACAGACTCACCAGCCGTCGCTGTCAGCGGCGTTGACGTTGACACCAAACTGAACCAAGAACTTCACAATCTCAGAGTGGCCAGCGCAGACGGCGTTGTGCAGCGCGGTGATGCCCTCATCATTTGGCATGCTGGGATCATCGACCTGCATGAAAAATGTTATCCGTCTTATCAACTGTTGATCTGATATGAAACGATTCATCAACATTTAGAGAGAAATCTGGGTCACGCTGGTGTCGTTCTATCAGCTATCTACAGTAAAGACCACAGCCGTCACTCAAAGTGGGCGGGGTCTGTAAATATAAGAAGTAGTTCGCTGACCAGACCTCTACTCATGACTAGTCAGGACAGGAGAGACACTGCTGCAGATCACGGACAAATTAGTGGCTAATTTTCAGGTCTTTAAAACACTTTCGCTCCTCTACGATTGATCATGGTCTTCATGCTGCTGCAGTACAACAGTAGCATAGTCATTTAGATGTTGGTCAGCTGAAACTAACTAAACATGAACACAGACGTAGGACATAGCACGGGAACCAGGGCAGTGGAAAAGGGGTATCAGTGATCTCCTTAAGCACCAACAGACAGCAGGAGTTTATCAGCTGGACTCTCCCATATTCCAGTCTTGACTTTTTTTCAAGAGTTGTTTTAAATACCTGAAAATTAGTTGCTAATTTGTCACTGTCCTGCAGCAGTGTCTCTCCTGATCTGAAGAGCAACATCCTGTTTCTAAAGACTCCACCTGCTTTGAGTGATGTCACCAGTGGGTGTGGTTTTTACTGGAGATAGACAACAGATAGACCTTCAGAATTACCTAAACAGCTCTTTAAGAGCAAATGTATAAATCAGGGTAAATGCAGGAATCTTGAAGTTAAATTCAATACCTTTTCAAGACTGTATCAATATTTTTAATACCTCACCGCCTCTCTGGTTATGCGGCAGCGTTCACAAAATTCTCTTCCATCTTAACATTTCGGTGCGTTCGTAATCCTCACCGGGAACACCAGAGCGTACTTTGTGCTTTTGAACTTCTGCACCGCCCGCCCTGGTGCTCTGAGAGAAGGATTACTAACGCACCCTTTGTTTCCCGTTCTTTTTTAAATAAAAAAGACTAAATTCACACGTTTACGATGTTTTTGGGACTCAAACTGTTGGGACATCAAATTCAGATTTTTTCGTTTCAAAATGTCAGACTTTATGAAGCCGTGATAAGACTTTTTAATACTTTGTAAGGGTCTTGAATTTCCCAAAATTGATTTATCATCTTTTAATACTTTTCAAGACTCTGCGGATACCCTGTAAATAGTTTAATGAGAAAAGGTCAGGCACTGGATGGATGTTCCTCAATATTCTTTGGGCTACAGGCAGTCCTATATTTGTAGAAAACCCTGGTCAGTCTCAGCTGTGTGACATCTGTAAATTATTAGCCTGCACCACTGGACGGTCAGAATGCTGAAACATGCTAACGGGTCATTGTCCCTTTAACCTGTTATTGGTAGGTTACTGTCCCAGCCGTACAGGGTAGGTTGGGTTCGGCTACCTGATACTTCCAGCCTTATTTATATGACTTTAACCTGATGACATCACAGACCTAATCACTTCATTGAGTTCATAGATCTGTGAGCCTCTCTAAACATGCAGATTAATGGCTCACATCATAGATGACTCTCTGAACCAGATCGTACTCGCCCTCCAGAGACGAGTCCAGCAGAAGTGCCAGAGGGCTGAACTGGACCTGTAAACCATGACGGGTCCGGTCTGAGCCTGCTTTATGGAGGATGGGTCCTTTGCCCTGTGAGAGAAAGAGGACAGTAGTTACAGATGAAGTTACGTTGTTTTTATTATTTAGACAAACAGGTCTTGACACCGCTGACTCACAGGTGGCCCCGTGACCTGTCCTGTGATTTCTGGTGGTTGCAGGTTGAGGGTGTCATCCTCCTGCTCCAGCTCACCGCTGCATGGATAAGGTGGAGGTGGGTAGGGTGGGAACTCCTCTGGAAAGTGGCCTAAGACAGACACAGATTCCTTTTCCTCTTCTTTGTCCTCCACTGGAGGAGGCAGGGGGTGGTAGGAGCTGGGGTCAGACCTGGGTATGCGAGGGGGCAGTGGAGGCGGGGTTATGCTGCCATCAGGGCCAGCAGAGGACTCCTGCTTTACGCCTGTTTTGATATCATCGTTGTTCCTGGAAGCTTCGTCTGCCCTTCCCATCCTGTCTCCAGGTAATCTGGACTGAACATTCATTGCTGTTGGACCCACTGTCTCCACAGGGATGGTTTCCATGGCAGCCAGAGTGGTTTTTTGGTAGAGCAGCTTCTGGATGTTGGGTCCAGCGGGGCCTTCAGGCTCTGCGAAGGAGCTGCGTTTCTTCAGAGGGCGGGGCACGGGGTGCATGCGGCGATGGACAGCCTCTAGATCAGCATCGCTGGGGTTCCTGTGTTGGTTGTGCTGGAACAGCAGCAGCTTGGTGGGGCTGAGTGGTCGAGGTGTGACACCTCCCAGACCTTCTCTAGTGACTGGCACATTGTTAATGGCTTTGTTTGCATCAGACTCACAAAACACAAAACCGGTGGCAGTGTAGTCTGAACCAACAGCCTGCAGTCCCAAACTGGCTGGAGGCACTGGTTTTCCATATACTGCGGAAGAAACAGTGAATAAAGTCACCAATAGGAGTTTACATAAAACTCAGAGTGTCTGCATGTTATCACCACAGGCTGATTAATGTTTTAAAATCAAAGCTTTACAAGTTAAGTCAAATTTAGCCTAGTAGTGGCTCAAACACCCAGGCTTGTTCAAGTGTACAGAGGGGGTCCCTCAGGGCCGTTAGGCCTTCAGAAGATCAAATCCAATAGATCAAAACACTGTTTGATTGGTTTTGGGAACAGGACAGGTTTTGATCTTTGTCCTGTCTCTTTCTTATTGCTGAATCATGACCTCTGACCTTAACTTTAACCTACTGAGTCCTGCAGAACATTAGATGATGTTCTGGGTTCTTTAGTTCTGGAATCTCTTTAGATCAGGACCTGATGCGTTGTTTTTGAGATCTTTTAGCCTCCTTCATGCTGTCAGACAGGTTCTAATGAAGAGATTTAT
>SSNR01000161.1:626925-677047 GCA_006937965.1 Callopanchax toddi | reverse complement strand
TGCTTTGAACACTGAAAGGCTTGTGAGGAATGAGTTGTCTCGTAGGACTGACTGTGAATGAACTCTGGAGCTGCCTGTTCCAAACACATTCTATCTAATCTGGAAACCCTGAGGACTACAACCCCCACTCAACAGAGTGAATGAGGCGGCGGCTCGGCCCCCTCCTTTTTATCACTCTCCAATCCTAACTTCTCCTTCCTCTCTGCTGGAAGTGAAGGACAGTCCGGCTGCGTTCTGCGCTGTGTCCTTGCTGCTCGGGGAGCTCCTTACCTCCTACCTTTTCTGACATCTCATATAAGCAGGAAAAGGCTCGGCTGGCATTGGAGCGGAGGGAATCCACTGACCAACTAGTGAAAGCAGCTGGCCCCCAGATACGAACAGGGAGGAAGTGGAAAGCTCAGGAAGAGGTTGACAGGGCGATCAGCAGGCTGAAACAAAGTCCAGGAGGGTCGGGCAGGCCTAGGGAGTAGTGAGACCCCCCTCTTTTGATCAAAGGCCTCCAAGGAAGAACGGAAAGCCATGGTGGTGGCAGGAATAACAAGGAAGGAGCAAGAGCACCTTAACATCAAAGCAGTGTCTCAGAGCTGGCAGAGAGGCTGGATGTCAAGAGAAGGCGTCACGGACAGGCTCTTGTCACGGTGAGACCTGTGGAAGATCCTCCAAGCCAGGCTGAGCTTCCTGATAAGAGCTACCTATGACACCCTACCACGTCTAAGAAACCTCCACCAGTGGTTCAGGGCCATAAAGGCATGTCCCCTTTGCTGCACCAGCAACGCAAGCTTCCAGTATATCCTATGGGGCTGCAAGACAGCATTGTCCCAAGGCTGCTACAGATGGGGTCACGATCTGGTGTTGAGGAAGCTGGCTGAGGTAGTGGAGTCTTACAGACAGGAAGCCAACAGCAGACATTCTGTCCCAGTGTGACGGCCAATCAGTTGCAAGGGCTGGAGAGAAGATCAACCCACTATCAAAAGTCCTCTCACCGGGCAGGATTTCTCCAGGGAGATCGTAGAGACGTCACTCCGGCCAGAACTGATCATGTGGTCAGAGCCAACCAAGACTATCCTGCTGGTGGAGCTCACGGTCCTGTAAGAAGAACGCATGGAGGATGCCAACAAACACAATCACTCCCAGTACGTGGACCTAGTGGAGGACTGCAGGGAAGCTGGCTGGAAACCATCACACGCCCAGTTGAAGTGGGACGTAGGGGCTTTGTAGGGTCCTCAACTGTTTTCCTGCGCTGGGATATGGGATGAACAGGAGCAGGGCACCGGAAAGCCACTAAACAGCTGTCAGAGGAGGCAGAAAGGGGCAGCTTTGGCTGTCGTCAAGGAAAAAGGAGAGGGGCTGGGGGGCAAAAAACACCTAGAGCTTCAGCAGGGGCTGGCAGGGAGAGATCCCGGCCGGCCATTGCTCCGCCAAGACATCCATGACTGGTGGTCCCCAGCTATGTCTATGCCCAGAGAGGGGTTTAGAGAGGCATATGTGTGGTGGAGGTGTGTCAGGCAGCGATGTCTAGCAGGTAGAACAGCAACCTGTATCTTCATAATCATTTAATACTCATAAATACTATTAGGACAGCATTTGTTTATTTTCATGAAATCTTCAGAAAATAAGAATAAATAAAAATTTGATCAAAGACTGGAAATGAGAGTCCACTGATACCTGATTGTCCCTGAGCAGATTCTCAGTGCTGTGATTGGATCGTGAGAAGAGGGGAGATGAGAGTTCAGCTTCACGGAGGGACCTCTGGTCTTTTAGAGCAGCTCCACCTGCACAAGATGTTTAGTTTAGTTTCATCTGATGGAAAACATTGTTTTTTATTTTGTTTTTGGGAAATCAGTTCGTGTTCTCAGAGCTGTGTGTGCATTAAATAGTGTCTGATCAACAGTCCCACATTTTAAATATGCAGGCCAGAATTTAGATTAAAAAATAATAATTATCTACAAAGTCTCAGAGTGAGGAGATCAGAGGAATCACTCAGAGTCAGAGACGTTTTGATCTTGATGAAGAGGAGCAGATCAGGTTGTATAACAGAGGGTTCAGTGAGCTATTTATCTCTACAGGAGGAGTGTTACATCACCCCGCATCTGAAGCCTCCTGTAAAACAAGTTATCAGTGGGAACTGACATGAGTGCTGTTGACCTTTAACCTTCATCCTTTTCTAAGAAACAGCATCATAATCAGCACATTTGACATGGTCAACTCAAAATAAGCTGTTCATGTGAAAAGTCAAATTAAAATGTCAGCAAGGCTGAGAATTAAATATTAACAAGAGTAAAAATGAAAAGCAAGGAAAAGTTGGAGCTTAAAGACAGCCAATCAGACGAGACCTGTGTTACCATAACCAGCTGACCTGAGTTGAGGCTGGACATACGAGGAAGCGTGGAGGCGTGGCCAAAGCCCTCACTGGGTTCAGGGTTTGAACCGATCCAGTCGCTGGTTTTACCGACTTTTGAGGCGCTGAAGCCTGTGAAGGGCAGAGAAACAAGTCAGTACTGGTACTTACTACCATAGATATCATATATATCACTAGATGCCCTATGTGGGACTCTACGGCGTCCCTACACGGCGGCCATCTTGCTTTGTACAGCTGACGTTCTGCTCTCTACGGCAGCAGATGGAAGGTGAGCGATCAGCTGAACTAAAAACACTCAGAACTCGATTAAAAATGAACAGATTTACAAACGGGTTACTTTCTTACAAACCTTATTATGTATAGACTTGAGATTTGATACTTTTACAATTTATGAATTTCCCGACCATTATCGATATATTTTGATATATATTCACAGCCACGTCTCTGACGTTTATAAAAATGCAAACCGTTTCAAAATCGGTTAAAAATTGAGCAAGTTAGAGGTATTTAATAGTACATGCTTCATTGACACCAATGTTAAAAAGGGGGCAGCTGTCTGAAGTAAGATGGCAGCCGCCGTAAGGACGTCAGGGTCCATTGATGAACAACGAGGGTGAGATATCTAGTGATATCTATGCCTATTACAGGTCTGCTCAGAGGAATACTTCCTGTTTCTAGAGACTCCACCCACTCTGAGTGATGTCACTGGTGGGTGTGGTCCTCACTACTTATAGAACGACCCAAACATCCTTTTAATGTGATGGTGTAAACAACCTGACCTAATTAATGTGGATCAGACTAAAATACAGTAAACAGATTGAAACAACTAAAACTAGGGTGACCAGATTTTCAGAACTAAAAACTTTGACACTTGAATTTGACCAAAAATGAAAGGTTGACGTATCGCTGCTGGTGACTTATAATGGCTTTTTTATTGTGGAAAATGCAAAAGTAGTAATATTTGAACATACATATTCAAAATATGAACATTCTTTCGTAATCTTTTTAGTGCAACATTTTTATAGAAACAATACTGAATTTTTAAAACACATTTGTTATTTTGCCAGTAAAATACATCATTAAATAAATGACTGACACAATTGCATTCATGAGTCAACACCTACATTATGAAATATTCAGTTAACATCAGTCAAAACAACTGGACTGATTGAGGTAATAATGCAACTTTAACAGTCTGACTGGGATAGATTTATTTATCTAACCCAAATATTTTCCTATAATCTTTTTTATTTTTAAACTTAACATTAAGAGTTTTATTTTAACAACACTTGGTCTGTAATCTTTAAACTTTATACCAATCAACTCCACATCCTGTCCCTTTGTACCTGGATCATTCCTGCCTGTAGGACCAAATGACTCCAGTTTGTTTAGCAGCAGCTCCTCTGTCCCTCCTCTACAGATCTCCTCCTCATCAGGTCTTCAGACTCCGTCTTGTGATTTATTAAGGTTTGTGGTGTTACAGCAGTACCTCACAGTCTTCCAACACGTCACAGACTGCATTATTGTTGTTTGTGGCGCTAAAGTCGCTCCACACACGACTCTGTTTACGTTCTGCAGCTGGGGCTGACTCACGAAACATAAGTGAGGGGAGGAGGGAGGAGTCGACTCGCTGTCAGTGCCTGACTTCACTCCGCCAGCTGCGTTTCTCTGCTACTAAGAAGATAAGGCAGTGGAGAAAACATGGCCGCTGCCTGACAAACAACTTCAAATCTTATCTGTGCCCTTGAACAACCCCACGCTACAGAATGAATGGAGCAGCTGCTCGGAACCCTCCCTCCTTTCTACATTCTCCTCCTAATCTTCTCCTTCACCCCTGCTGGGGGTGCAGGCGTGCAGCTGCGTCAGCACTGAAGTCTGTGCCTCCTGGCAGAGTTCCTGGTCCCGCCCACCTTCCCGGATGTGTTTTTTTAACTGTGGACTGTCAGTGTATTGTTTCCTGTATGCAGAGGTTTCTTCCTCATCCTTCCTTGTCGTTAGCCCTTTTCTTACCTGCTCCCATTTTTTTCCCTTTTATTGTTTTGCCCAAATATATTACTGAAGTTTTCCCTAAAATTGTTCTGCCCAAGATTTTAGTATTTGCCCAAGTCATAGCCCACATAGTCTCATCATTTACCATGTAGATCCCCTGTATGCCCAAATCTCTTGTTTTGTTTTTTATTTTCAATGTTTTCTCAGTTTTGTTCTTTTGTTTGTGTTGTGAAGCGCTTTGTGATGTATATCTGTGAAAGGCACTATATAAATAAACTTTACTTACTTACTTACTTACTATTTTTCCTTCATTGATTCTTTTTACCTTAAATTACTTTAAAAATATTGATATTTTAATAAGAGAATCGCACTGTAAGCCATTTCTTTGGTTTAGAATCGGGACGACCAGGACACAGGCTGGGTAAAAACGGGACAATATAATGAGTTTGTAAAAATCCTCGGGGACACGGGACACATGAGGTCCTGGGTAAAACGGGACGTCTGGTCACCCTATCTAAAAGCCAAATATGGAAATAATTAATTTACATAATTTCTATAACGTTTTTTCTACCAGTTAACATTGTGAGTGTACCTGAGGCTGGTTTGGCTGGAGGCTTCAGGGATGAGTGAGGCGGGGGTAATGTGGCGGTGGCGTCCAGCACCTCCTGGCAGTCCTGTCCTGGAGGCCCCTGGGACACAGACGTAGAGAATGACTGGAGGTACGGCCCCACCGCTGCAACCCTGGAGCTTACCCCATGCTGAGGGGCACCTGAAGCCACCTGAACAAAACGCAGACAAATCTTATTTTATTTATATGATTTTCTGAAACAACAGAAATCCCCAAACTACAATGAAATAACTGTTTATTAAAAACTATATTATAGCTTCTGTGGCTACAATGTAGCTCACCGACATCAGCGTGTGAATAACTGTAATGTGGGACACTGACATTTGCTAAAAACAAAAATAAAATCTTGAGACAAACGTCTGGTTTAAGCAGGCTCACCTGCAGATTCTCCTTGTGTTGCAGGGCAGCCTTCTTCTTCCAGAGGCGCTGTCGGAGCTCAGACAGGTGTCGATCCATAGCGGAAACCTCCAGGTTTCTTTTGTTTAGGGTGTCTTTCTGCTGCTGCAGCCTGCTGCTCTGATCCTGGTTCAGCTTGTTCCTCAGCTGGGGAGGGAGGTATCAGGTTAAATAGATTTAAAGTGATCAAAACCACACAGGCACTGTAGAATATCGCAGGGATTAAAATTAGTCGGTTTAGCAAATAAAGTTGCTTTAGAAAGGGGGTCAAGACAGGGCTGTGCTGCTTTTTGCACTATATTTAGAGCCACTAGCTCAGCATACAATACTCTACAGTGGCTGGGTGCAGAACCCAATCTCCATACAACGGCGCGCCCCGGGAAAGCAGGTCTGGTCCCCGGTTCAGAGTCCAGCGGACTTGGGTTGCTCTGAGCTACAGCTGGTCCACAGGATCAGTCTGCGTGCTAGATGATGCAACCGATGACAGCGTAGTCCTCCCTGATGTTGATGTAGGCTACCGTCGTGTTGTCGGTTATCACCAGGACGTGATGTCCGCTGAGAAAAGGGAGGTAGTGCTTAGGTGAAGAACACTGCCAGGAGCTCCAGGTAACTACGCGCTCCCGTACAAGGCAGCAGTTACTCGAAGCACCGGGCGCGTCGCTCATGAGTTTCTTTAAAGCTGCCCCTTGTGCCTTTAATACAGGGGTGGGGAATCCTGGTCCTCCAGGGCCACAGTCCTGCATATTTTAGTGGTTTCTTCTCTTCAACACACCTGATCCAAATTAGTGGGTGACTAGGAGCTTTTTGGTTGCCTTGAAGGCACACTGATGAGGTAATTCAACATTTAAATCAGGTGTGTTGAAGAGAGGACACCTCTAAAACATGCAGGACTGTGGCCCTTGAGGACCAGGATTCCCCACCTCTGCTTTAATATGTCAGGATTTAAATGATAACCTTTAGTTTGGGCTGCAGGTCCGTATGGGTTCGGACCCCTAACTGTTATAAAACAATTACCCCTTTAACCACTAAGAAAGATCCCTTGGTTATGAAGGGTAAACCCATGTTAATAATTTAATTTTTAATAAATAAAAAGAAATTACAAATGACTAATTCTGATTTTCCCTTTGTGACTGAAACCTGACCTGCAGTTCTCTGTAGAGACCCTCCAGCTCCGCGGTGGAGGAGGTGTTGTACTGGTGAAGAGGAGGAAGAGGAGCAGGCTGTGGGCGGCTGCTTCTTAGCGCCTGCAGCTGGTTGCTCAGCTCCTCCACCCTGGCTGCAGCCACCAACAGCTCCTTCTGCTTCTGGTGAAACAGGCTGGTCATCTGTTCAATCTCTTCCACTGACAGGGACAAAAACAGCCACACGTTCCACATCAGTGTCAGTAAAACATCTATTGACTTTCAACATTATGATTATTACTTTATGTGTCCTTTAAAACTTCTGTTTATTAGGAGGAAACCAAGATGTTTCACTATATAGATTATTTCACTTGTTACAGGTGGCTGTCTTGAACGGCAAGCGAGGAAATTTATTTTTTTTAAAGGGTGGCCCATTTTCTAAGTCTGGGCAATTTTATTGTTCATCTTGACTTTCTGACTTCTATGGACCTCAAACAGCAAGCCAAAAAAGTATTTTTTTAAAAATTTGACCCATGTTCTAAGTTTGGTCAAAAATATTTTTCCGCTTGACTTTCTGACCTGTACAAATGGAAAAAAATATGTTGAAACATTTTCACAACTGTTCAAATACACTGAAACTGTTGTAAAAATTAGACAAAAAAAATATATATATATATTTTTCTCTCCACTTAAGCAGCCCTGAGAGGCAAATGAAAAAAATTATTTTACTTAGGCTTATTTTCTATTTTTCAATTTTTTTTCTGTTTGTACAGGTCAGAAAGTCAAGTGGAAAAATATTTTTGACCAAACTTAGAACATGGGGAAAATTTGAAAGAAAATACTTTTTTGGCTTGCTATTCGAGGTCCATAGAAGTCAGAAAGTCAAGATGAACAATAAAATTGCTCAGACTTAGAAAATGGGCCACCCTTTAAAAGATAATTTTTTCGCTTGCCGTTCAGGGCTTCCGTACTGTCCTATGAGGAGGAGTTTCCCAGTCTGCCCCGATCTGCTGTCCTTACCTGATCAGCACCAAGGACAGCGACAGAGCAGGCTGGCTCCTACACTCCCTCCGGCTCCAGCACCCTGGACAGCGGCACGCCGATCTCCCTTAGCGGCAGTTTATTTAGTGTTCTTACTAGAACTTTGAGTAGTGCAGGATTCTGCTGCTCGTTAAAGAGCTTTTTGTTATCCTCGAAATCAGAGCGTCCTTAGTTAATTTATGAAAACATCTTTAGTTTAGTTTAACATAGTATTAAAATAGTGATTTAGCTGTATTTTTCTCTCCAGCGTTTTGTGTTTGTTTATCCTCCCGTTCCTTAGTTGAACAGAGTTTTAGTTTTTTTTAACCTCCTTTAGTTCAGCAGTGCCTCTTTCTGCTCATTTTTTTCTCTAGGGAGTGAAAATAAACATCTTTGTTAAACCTTTACAACCTTGTCTGGAGTACTTTTGTTACTCCTAGACCTTAGAGGGGTCATAACATCACTTCTTTTGTTTGTTATTTTGTCACCAAGTCAAGCCTCAAATTTTTGAGGTGCAAGTCCAAGTCATGTCTCAGGTCTTGAAAGGTGCAAGTCCAAGTTAAGTCTAAAATCTTTGAAATACAAGTTCAAGTCAAGTCTTGAGCCACTGAGGTGCACGTTAAGTTAAGTCTCAGTTCGTCAAGTGTCAAGTCACTGAGGTGCAAGTCCAAGTCAAGTCTCATGTCTTTGAAATGAAAGTCCAAGTCACATCTCAAGTCACTGAGGTGCAAGTCAAAGTCAAGTCTCACGTTTTTGAGGTGCAAGTCCAAGTCAAGTCTCATGTCTTTGAAATGAAAGTCCAAGTCACATCTCAAGTCACTGAGGTGCAAGTCCAAGTCAAGTCTCATGTTTTTGAGGTGCAGGTCCAAGTCAAGTCTCAGGTCTTTGAAATGAAAGTCCAAGTCACATCTCAAGTCACTGAGGTGCAAGTCCAAGTCAAGTCTCAGGTCTTGAAAGGTGCAGGTCCAAGTTATTTCTAAAATCTTTAAAATACAAGTTCAAGTCAAGTCTCGAGCCACTGAGGTGCACGTTAAGTCAAGTCTCATGTTTTTGAGGTGCAGGTCCAAGTCAAGTCTCAGGTCTTTGAAATGAAAGTCCAAGTCACATCTCAAGTCACTGAGGTGCAAGTCCTAGTCAAGTCTCATGTTTTTGAGGTGCAGGTCCAAGTCAATTCTCATGTCTTTTAAATGAAAGTCCAAGTCACATCTCAAGTCACTGAGGTGCAAATTCAAGTCAAGTCTCATGTTTTTGAGGTGCAAGTCCAAGTCAAGTCTCATGTCTTTGAAATGAAAGTCCAAGTCACATCTCAAGTCACTGAGGTGCAAGTCCAAGTCAAGTCTCATGTTTTTGAGGTGCAGGTCCAAGTCAATTCTCATGTCTTTTAAATGAAAGTCCAAGTCACATCTCAAGTCACTGAGGTGCAAATTCAAGTCAAGTCTCATGTTTTTGAGGTGCAAGTCCAAGTCAAGTCTCATGTCTTTGAAATGAAAGTCCAAGTCACATCTCAAGTCACTGAGGTGCAAGTCCAAGTCAAGTCTCATGTTTTTGAGGTGCAGGTCCAAGTCAAGTCTCAGGTCTTTGAAATGAAAGTCCAAGTCACATCTCAAGTCACTGAGGTGCAAGTCCTAGTCAAGTCTCATGTTTTTGAGGTGCAAGTCCAAGTCAAGTCTCATGTCTTTGAAATGAAAGTCCAAGTCACATCTCAAGTCACTGAGGTGCAAGTCCAAGTCAAGTCTCATGTTTTTGAGGTGCAGGTCCAAGTCAAGTCTCAGGTCTTTGAAATGAAAGTCCAAGTCACATCTCAAGTCACTGAGGTGCAAGTCCAAGTCATGTCTCAGGTCTTGAAAGGTGCAGGTCCAAGTTATTTCTAAAATCTTTAAAATACAAGTTCAAGTCAAGTCTCGAGCCACTGAGGTGCACGTTAAGTCAAGTCTCAGTTCGTCAAGTGTCAAGTCAGTGAGGTGCAAGTCCAAGTCAAGTCTCATGTCTTTGAAATGAAAGTCCAAGTCACATCTCAAGTCACTGAGGTGCAAGTCCAAGTCAAGTCAGTAGGGGGCGGCACTAGCTCAGTTGGGAGAGTGGCCGGTCTGGTAACCGGAGGGTCACCAGTTCGATCCCCAGCTCTGGCTGGGTTAGATTGTCGTTGTGTCCTTGGGCAAGACACTTCACCCACCTTGCCTGTGTGACTGTGAGTGTGACTGCGTGTGAATGTTGGTGGTGGTCAGAAGGGCCGATGGTCAGAATGGCAGCCTCGCCTCTGTCAGTCTGCCCCAGGGCAGCTGTGGCTACAGACGTCTGTCGTAGTTTACCACCACCGGTAAGAATGACTGTGTGAATGAATGATGCAACTCTGTAAAGCGTCTTTGAGTGACCTAGAAAAGCGCTATATAAAACTGATGCATTATTATTATTATTATTATTATTATTATTATAAGTCTCACGTTTTTGGGGTGCAGGTCCAAGTCAAGCCTCATGTCTTTGAAATGAAAGTCCAGGTCACATCTCAAGTCACTGAGGTGCAGGTCCAAGTCAAGTCTCTTGCTTTACTCACAAACTTTACACTTTTTCAACTTTCCTGCTGGTTTTAAAGCTTCCTGCCTCTTTCACCTTTTTAAGTGGGAGAACTTGAACAATTGGTCTTTAAATAATAACTAAATACTTTTTTGCTCCCACTATATAATACATGCATGATTCTGCTGTTTTTCATGGATGCAAACTGTTGATTTGGCTGGTGGTTTTAATATTTAACTCTGATAATACACGGTTGTTGTCTGGTACAGCGCTTTGTGATGTTTATCTGCAAAAGGCGCTAAAAAAAATCAACTTTTACTTTACTTTACTTATTTACTTTTACCATTTAACACGTAGAAAGCTGGAAGTGAGACCACTGAAGTGCACACATTGCTAATATTAAATAACATAAAGCTGAGAATACGTTTTCATGTCCAAGACACGGAGTTTATGTTAGATTACAGCTGCTACACTTTCAACAAATAAATGTTTAAATGAGAAACAAACCCAGCCCTCTTACCGAGTTGGCCGTTGCTGTAGCGTTTCTGTTCCACCTGGTCCCTGAGGGCCCGGACTCGAAGCAGTTTGGCCTCCTGGTTATGTATGTTCTCTCGAAGCTGTCGTAGTATCTCCTGTTCAGAAGCCTCCTGATGCTGCTGCTGTCTCTCATCCTGCAGCTTCAGGTAACGCAACTGCTTCTCCTGAAACACACGACAAAGACAACCTGCTGGGAATCCTTTTACAAATACAAGATAATAAAGGTCAGGGTTACTGCATGTCCATACTATGCTGCCATTCCAAACCTGATTAGGGTTTCTATGACAATCTGGTAGAATAAAATCATAATTCAGTGTTTCACAGGAAACATTTTGAGCATGAAAAATACTGTCTCTGAAGTTGAGAAGGCAGACTGTCAACATGGACCGTCCAGCTGATGGTGTCATTAAGGTGAATCCCAACCCAACTCAACCAGGTCAGCTCAGCACAACCCGACCTGGTGCAACCAAACAGCTTTATTTGAGTCCCTGAGGGATGTTTTGGTGGCCAAAACAAGAAGCACATAAATTCAGATGCACAACTGATACAGACTCAATAGTCACCCACACAGGGACCATTCCAAAATGTTATTTAAGGGTTATTATCATATTAGTCCAGATCCGTTGGTTTGTTGGGTTTTTTTAATCTGCTAAACCACATTCATTATAATTAATTTAGTCAGTTTGAAGATATTTCAGTGACCACGGTGGGTTTTCTTTGGTTAACTGAACTATACCAGCCATACCTTGGTGGCTAGCTGCTGCTGCTGGACGTTGATCTGCTGCTGCTGTTGGGAGGCCAGATCCTGCATTTTGCTCAGAGTCATGTTCAGATGAGGGGCTGAAAGCTGCAAAACACACAATTAGAGTTCAGTTAGAGGAATGGTGCTAATCGTTTCCTTTGACCTCCAGCCTTTATACAAGTTCTTCCAACTTTAGGTTCTATAGCTAAACTGGAAGCACAGAATGAGATGTTTTCACATTTGGCACCAAGTGACAATCCCTCACCTCATTCTCATGAGACCTCTCAGCAGAGGTCTTTATCTGGTTCCACGTCACCGTCTTCTCTGCAGCTCTAGATCCATCTGGACAAACAGGAAGTACAGTATTATCACCAATCTCAAAGAGTTCAGAACCAGAACGCAGAGGTTTAGTGTTCTGTGGTCGTTCTGCTAGAACGACTCTGAGTCTGAAGATAACAACGTTGACATTCATGCAGGGGCGCCGTAAAGGGGGGAAGTTAGGACGATTCTAAGGGCTTACGACTGTCAGAAAATCACTGAAGGCCCAGAGGTGAAAGTTTTTTGAAGATTTGTTTGAAGGGTTTTTTCTGATCAACAGCTTCCTTCAAACAACAGGTTTCAATACATAGTATAATGTATATACTGTATGTAAGACTTTCAATGTAAAGAAACAGAGTATTTTAAAATGACAACAAAAATGCATCTGATTTAAATAAATTCAACCTGGACAGACTTGGTCAGCGTGTGGTGACGAGGCGTTTCCTACCCGACTCTCGTTCAGTAGCTTTTTGGTGGCGCAGGGTGTAGCGCACCTCCCCCATCTGATGCGCCCATCGCTGCAACACCTGCAACATCTGCTCTTCTTCTTCCACTACACGCTCTGGAAAGTTAGAAAATGGGATCAGGTATTTTTTGTAAACAGTGAAAAAGATCATTAAAAAACTCTTAAAATGTGTATGAGACGTTTATTTAGTTCATGGTGTTTATGCTGCTGCAGCATAAATATTCAGATGTTGTCTGGTTGAAACAAGCAACATTAATGATCTCATGCAAAATTGTAGAGGTTTACTAACAGGTTCTAATGCATCAAGGTGAATTTCTTTAGCAAAAGTTGGTTTAAACACCCAAAAATTAGCTGCTAATTTGTCCCAACTCAGCAGCAATGTCTCTCCTGATCTGACTAGCCGTGAGTATTGCTCAGACAGAGGACAACTTCCTGTCTGTAGAGGCTCCACCCACTTTGAGTGATGTCACTCATGGGTGTGGTCCTTACTCTAGATGAGTAACTGATAAAACACCTCTAAATGTATCTGAATCTCCCAGGTTGAGTTTGGATGTTATACCTGTATCCCTCCACACCTCGGCCAGGTAGCAGTCCACCGCGCCAGGCTCCTTGCAGAGCTCCACAACATCTCTGCACAGCGTCTCTGGCATGATGGGGACCTCGCTGTAGTGATGATCGCTGTTGCTGAGATACACTGTGAGAAACATCTAAAAGCACACAGAAGAAGACCTGGTTAATAGAAAAGGACGAATAGATCCGTTTACTGTTTATGTATTTTGTGGGTGGAGCCTAAGTGGGGGCAGAAAGTCATCCAGATACTTTTCCAAGTATTTTTTTATTGAGTGCAGAAGACATGCTGTCTTCTAAACGACTACATTTAGATTTTTTTTAAAGTGCAGGGAGGCAGCGTGTCTCTGTAGCTTTATGTCTCAGGTGATTTTAGTTTAGAGAATATTTCTTTTTCCTTTTTTCAGACTGAAGAGTGCTTTGGTTGTTATGATTTAAACTCTGTGCTACTTGGAGGATTTTTGCTGCAAATGTTCTACTTTTGAGCCACCTTTTATGAAATGTAATAATAGAAACAAGGGACGTTTTTACAAGAGGGAGCAGCTAACTGATCTCAAAAACGTCGGACAATACAAAGATGGTTTGTTTGCTCGCTAGATGTCGCCGAGTCATCGCAGCAGCACAACGCATGACTGTCTGAGAAAGATGAGAAACCAGAAAAGCAAAGCTGCTGTAGGTTGTTAAACGCATCCTGTGAAATCAGATTAGATCAGCTGCTACATTTTCCAGCGAATAAATGCTTTTAGGTCACTTTTAGAGACACTGCTGCAGATTGGTGACACATCATCAGTGTTGGGAATAACGGCGTTTAAAGTAACGGCGTTAGGTAACTCCGTTCTTTTATCGGTAACGGACTAATCTAATTAGTTACCGTTTCCGTCATGAGAACTGCGTTTCCGTTACTGAGCGTGAAATGCGGTGCGTTACTTTTATAATGTTCTCTCCAACAATGCGTCCGCAGGTTCAGTCCTCGGAGCTTTATTTAGAACAATAGGAGCTGCTGTCGGCTGTAGCGACACCAAAAACAGTTAAAAACAGTTAAAAACAACCGAACAGAGCCGTTTCCTGCTCTGTCGCTCCTCCTGCAGCAGCGAGCTCCGCCCCGTTTCCCCATCAGCTGATCTCACGCGACTCTGCTGTTTTCACACAAAGCAGAAACAGCAGCGTCTCAACTTCCAGTATAGTCTGAGAACAAACGATAACCAAACTATTACGGTATGAATTGATGAAATAAACGTGTACTCTGAACGCACCACCCCCATGCACAAACTGCTTGTGCGCGCAGCCACACACACACACACACACACACACACACACACACACAAACGCCAGCGATGCAGCAGGGCAGTCTGGAGCATTAGGATGAAAAGTTGTTCATCTTCAAGGTGGAGATTTATCCACTACGTCAAACTCATTGAGTTAAAAGTCCAGAATGTGTTTGTGAAGAGTCGTTAAGTCCAGGAGTTTCTGTTTCTTTTAAATGTATTTATAAAAACTGCTCAGAAAAATCCTAATTCTTTGATATAACACAACTTTTTTTAAAAATAGTAACGCAAAAATTATTTCCCCTGGTAACTAGTTACTTTTGTTATAAAGTAATTCTGTACCTAACTCAGTTACTTTTTGGAACAAGTAGTGAGTAACTATAAGTAATTACTTTTTTAAAGTAACGTTCCCGACACTGCACATCATCAGCTAATTTCCAGGTATTCTAAACAACTCAAAAGACTAAAAAGAGAACATCTGAATGTGATTACTGTACGTGATGCTGCAGCAGCTTGAAACACCATGAAGTAAAGATTTTAAAGAGACTTTTCTTCCCTATCCTGATCTAAGTCTGTGCTGTTAAATTTCCCTGCAAAGACACAAATGTGTTCTTGTTCTTATTATTAAAGATGTAATTGGTCTGTTTGACCCAAATTCACTGTTTCATAAACATTTTAAATAGATTTAAACAACAGATGAGTATAAACGGTGTTCTGTGTCTATTTAAAACCAAACTAGATATTTGAGGCTTGTGATGCACTGAACCATCTGCTACTTCAGCAGGGTTTCTGCTAATAGGCTGACAGCCAGGCAGCCTCCCTGCAGGAAGGCAGCGTTCAGCTTTTCCAGCCTGTTTCACAGACTGAGCTAAAGCTTTAAAGGCGTTCTATTAGTTATCTATCTACAGCAAGGACCACACCCACCACGGTGACATCACTCAAAGTGAGCAGAAGAAACAGGAAGTCGACTGGAGCAACGCTCATGGCTAGAGAGAGCTTTTAAGCTGGTCAAGGTGAGGTTGAACTCTGAGTCAACAGGAAACTGACTTTTCAGTTTTAACTACTTTTAAATGTGTTTGTAAAAGGAGACAGACGTGATACGCTTTTATATTTCCAAACCTGGAGGCCTTTGAACTGATTTTAATTAAAAGTTTGCAGAGTTTTGTACAGAACTGAAGGCTTTTTGATGAAAGTTGTCTTTTAAATAAGGAGATAATCAAATTCCAGCACTTCTCAAGCACTTTCACAGGGAATTTTCAAGATTTTCCAGCCACTTTCTTCGGTGATGATTTACACACGCACTGCACATAAATACTCAAAAAGCTTATTTCACTTCCTTGTGTCATAAAAGTCAGTGGTATAAGGTAGTTTCAGGTACAGTTTTAAGCAGAGACTGATTTTAAAGGCCGATACCAGTTCCTGATTTTTGTTTAGTTGGGACCTGATGCTCCGATTTGTCACTAGAAATGTATAACTCTGGATGTAGAAACTTTTTCAACTCTTTAAATGAGTGAGTGCTTATTGATGGTGAGTTCATGGCATAAAAAAATAAATAAGAGTTTTGAGACTCAGACCAGCTGATCATCAATTCATGCTGATACTGGCTGCTTCAGATTACCAGACCCTTTTTGGGCCCATCTCTGGTTCCAAGCACTTTCAAAACCCTCACATCATTTTCAAATTCAAGCACTGCAACAGTGATCCACATATACAGCAGATTGTATGGTACAGCTAGTCCACTAGCCTCTCCGATGGTAACGCCTGCCTATCCCAGCTTGAGTAGTAGGCATTCCAGTGGGTGACCAGCCTATATGCTAATTATTAGCCTCTCTAATGTTAACTAAAGTGAGTAGTCTCTGTCTCCTTTGCCAGTGCCAGTGTTTGACCAGCCTGTCAGCAATCAGATCAGTTGCTGGCTTTAGAGTGGATATAGCCTCATTCTACAAGGATTTCGCCTCTGCTGGGGGAATAATAGTCTTAATTTTAGCCCCCAAACCAAATAGTCTGCCACTAATTCTAAAGACGAGGATGATGAGGACAGCTGTGAAGATGTTTAACAAGTTTGCCTGACTACCTGTCTTCTGACATCACGCTGCGTTGACTTTAAGCAGCAGGAACACTAGAATGACATCATGTGAAGGAAACGTTATATGATACTTTTGGTACTCCATTGAAAAGTGGGGTCAATACTTGATAACACCTTCTGCCTCATTATCAACATATGAATTTTGATTATATTGAAAGTCATATATACATCGCACACCCCCATGCATGAGTCGTTTTAAAAATGAGCTTTTGACCAGGAATCTGCAGCAGTGTCTCTCCTGATCTGACTAGCCACGCATATTGGTCCTGTCAGAGGACTACTTCCTGCTTCTAGAGACTCCATCCACCTAGAGTGATGTCACTGGTGGGTGTGGTTCTTAATGTAGATAAATAACTGATAGAATGACAGAGAGCGAGAGAGAGAGAGAGAGAGAGAGAGAGAGACTATGGAGCCCAAGAGAGAGAGAGAGAAAGAGAGACTATGGAGCCCGAGAGAGAGAGAGAAAGAGAGACTATGGAGCCCAAGAGAGAGAGAGAAAGAGAGACTATGGAACCCAAGAGAGAGAGAGAAAGAGAGAGAGAGAGAGAGACTATGGAGCCCAAGAGAGAGAGAAAGAGAGACTATGGAGCCCGAGAGAGAGAGAAAAAGAGAGACAATGGAGCCCAAGAGAGAGAGAAAGAGAGACAATGGAGCCCAAGAGAGAGAGAAAGAGAGACTATGGAGCCCAAGAGAGAGAGAGAAAGAGAGACTATGGAGCCCAAGAGAGAGAGAGAAGAGAGAGAGAGAACTTTAACCCCTGATTAAAAGGCAAATATTAAAGCAGTCTGTAATTACGGTATTATTTAAATGACTTTCTCAAAATATAAATAAAAATAATTTCTTTAAAAAGTGAATTTTGTCATTTTTCTGAAGATTAGTCTTGGAAAGGCGGGGTCGTCCTACATTCAGGTCAATACGGTGTGTCCTCTTAAAGCGATTCAATCATTCTTACTGTTACAGACTGTGAGTAGATTCATTGTTTTTATCTTACAACCCGTGACCCACTGGAAATAGGTGCTTGACTTACTTTTGGGTCACGACCCACCAGTTGAGAATCACAGCTCAAAGTTCTCTTCTAAATCTATTCAGACACCTATGAGGAGTCGCAGGTTGAATGCTTCCCTCTCTTTAACGTTATGGGATCATTTTTAAGGTATAGTCGGCTCTTTCTTAGTCCAGTCAATAACAAGTTTATTCTAAGCTGCCGTGTTGTAAATAAAGTGGGGCGTGCAGCACGGCGATATGACACGCTGCAGCTCCGTCGGGGTCTCGGGAGGTTTGTCACGCAAATATCAGCCATCGATCTTCCTGCCAGCAGAATTCTAAACCTTCACGTTTTTTAGCTTCTCGTCAGCCTAACAGGAGACGCACAGGTAGCGGTGAAACTCCCTGACAAAGATGAATCAGTCTGCCCCACATACAGGAGGAGAAATAGAGCAGTGCTGACTTCCTTCAGCTTCACAAAGTGTGTCGTCAGTCAGTCAGCGCATCAAGGTCAACTGTCCTGAGACTCAGAGACTGGGCAGTGAGGCTCTATTTCACAGGATACCAGTGGGAGGAGGGAGCGAGAGCGTTCACTGTCGAGGAGAATTCTGATGAGAACACAGACTGAAGTCAGGAGGGGTGTTTATACCAGGGCTACTCAAAGAACGACATCAAGCTGAGACTAATAACACCCAATTTTATACACAGTGCATCAGGAAGGAGGACTGAAACTAATCTTTAATTATGTGCTATAAATGAACTACCTCAAAAATCAAAACTCTGTTAGTTATTTTTTTATATATATATATAAATGAATGATTGTAAAATCTTTTATTTTGTCTAAGCTTCAAATTATTAATGAGGTATTAATTCACTGTTCACAACCAAAAAGAAGCTAATATACCTTCAATAAATATTATCCATAAGGTTAAATGTCACAGTTCATAACTTTTCATCTAATCCTTTAAATGAGTTTAATATTTACTTGAAGAGGGTGTAGATAATTCACAACGCTACACATGTAAGAGGACTGTCCAACCTGTCTTTGGTTTGGAATTATCTCAAAGTGTCTCCGTTTGTAACGACTGTAAAGTGGAGGAGGAATCAAGATGTCTCCTTTTTTTTTTTTGAAGAGGAATTGAAGCAGTTCTATTTTGACAATATTTAAAGTTTAAGTATGCATGATAGGAGGTATGGGATGTTGGTTACCTAAAATGATTTTATTTGTCTTTTGTTTAATGAGGGGTTCCACGCTTATATCGGTTTATATCGGTATCGGAGATTAAGAGTTAGACAATATCGGATATCGATAAAAATGCCAATATTGAGCATCCCTACTCTTTTTTTTATAAACATTGTCTTTTTATTAAGCTTTTTTGTGATTTTTTTATATATAGAGACATACACACACATTACAAAACAGTTGCAAAAAGAAATAAACATATAATTAAATCCAGTGGCGTCTCGTCATGTAGGGCCGGCAGGTCCCGGCCCCACCAGCCACCAGATGGCGCTGTGGGGATCAGTGGGAAAGAATAGTTCGTTTTTAGACTAAAAACCCATTCTGTTCCTAAGATATTCTGTTATACCTATCGGTGTAATCATATCTAAGTCTTTGCTTTGATACTGACAAGCTCAGGAGGTTGAATCCTCTTGAAATCCTGGTGACGGGCCGGCCCCTCACAGCCTGTTTAAAAGACGAGCATCTGAAAATCACTGGGCGCAACACGCTCTCAATAGACACTCACGGGGCACGAAGCGCTGGGCCCCAAACCCAGACCGTCCAATTAAAACACTGGAATATCACTCGTGATGTTACCTTCACGTTCGGTGGGAAAGCAGAGCTTCTCAGTCTAGTGTTGTTTAGCTCGTTAGCTACCAGGACAAAAAGACAATTTGAAGTAGATTTTTTAAAATGATTTTCATCTTTTCTTTTAAAGGAATGAACAACGCTGGTGAGTGAACCTTTATTTGCAATTTCATGTAGAAAATGGTTGTTTTCTCAAATCAGATTTAGATTAAATTGCATTTTTAATGTGAAAGTTTGTGCTACAGTTATATATTTGAGTTGTGCCCCACCTAACATATGATGCCAGAGACGCCACTGATTAAATCATATACTAATAACAAAGGAGCGCAAAAAAAGACTAAACAACAAGAAGAAAACAAAAGGCACAGTGAGACAGCAAAAAACAAAACAACAAAAAAACAATCCCATTCATCCCTACCCAAGTCTCTGCCCTAAATCATCATGTCCGCCTTCCCTAAATACAAACAAGGGGAGCACATTCTTAAAAAAAAAAAAAGAAAAGAAAAATAAGAATTTAAGCTAAATCATCACTGAATTTACATATTTTGAAAAACGTCAAAAAGAGGGCCCCAGATATATTGAAATTTCCCTTCCAAATATAGGTTGAGAGAACTGAGTCCAGCTCGTTAAAGGAGATATTAGGAATGGAAATGGGTAAAGCCTGAAAAATGTATAGAAATGTGGGTAATATGGTCATTTTGACTGAAATGATTCGTCCTACCAAGGACATAGAGAGTGGTGTCCATTGTGTAAGGGATGGCTTCACTTGACTCAATAGAGTCAGATTCTCTTTGAACAGGTCCTCATATCTTCTTGTCACTGTAATACCGAGATATGTGACTTTTTGTCTTTCAACTCTAAAAGGTAGGTTGGCAAAATCTAACATATTTGCTTCATTATTCAGAGGGAAAAGGACACTTTTAGAAAGGGTTAGCATCCTTACTCTAAAGATAACCTCATCAGGTATTCCTGTCATGTGTGGTGGGTTAAGAGTGATCCGGTCCACTCGGAATTTAATAATGTAATTAAGAGAATCCAAAATAAGTTTGAATTATTTTATACCTGTCAACAAAACTGTTATGAATGTTGTTTATAATAAAACTAAACGCTGTCGAGTAGTTCTGAGACTTCTTGTCTGACCTGGGAATGTTCGAGGGTGAAATCGGTTCATCGGGTCTTTTCCGTGTGACTGCACACTACACACTGTAGGAGCAGCACGGTCAACATCAAGACAGTGTGTGGTCTCCTATGATTTGAAATCAGCTGACAATTTAAAAACCCTCCTGTGTGAACCAGCCCCAAACCAACAGCCACGAAGCAGCATCAGTAACTGGGACATACATATACTGTAAACGAATCAAATTAGAGTCTAAACATCACCAAACAAGACATGATGATGCTTTGAATGATTTAAGGCTAACATTCATCTGGATTGAAGCTAAACTAAAGACATTCATACATTTTAAAGTTCTTAAAGTGGGTGATTTGTGTTTTTTTAAGTGGTCTGTTCTATTTCTGCTCCAGGAAATGTGGTGGCAGCTGGCACGCTGCAGGTCACATCCCAAATGTTTTGTAGGCAGCGCTGACGACTGGAGCCATATGGCCAGCAGCATCATGTGATGCTCCAGTATTGGATTAAACACACACACACACACACACACACACACACACACACACACACACACACACACACACACACACACACACACACACACACACACACGCTCCAACACACTCAGTAAGCCCTAAACCCTGCCTGGTGTAGTCTAACTTCAGTAAAAACTCATCTGATAATTCTCTTATCAGTTCTTTGTTCAGCTGAATACACAGTGGTTGTCATGGTTTTCATGGCCTGCTGTTGTTTAGGTTCACATTTAAAGCTACAGTCTGGACTACCTTTTAATGTATCAAAGTTTTATCAATGTTTCAAATGATAGTTCAGTTCTAAATTATGATATATGAGTTCCACAACATCTGTTGTTAAGTCCCTCCTTCCTCCTATGAATTCACACTGACCACTGAATTTTTTAAGCCAATAGAATTCAAGTTTCTGCATTGACGGCTGTCAACCAACGTGCATGCGCTTCACACAAACCTGTAAAGACGGGGCTGCATGTCTTCCTGTCACCATATTGGAAGAACGCGACCGTGGATCTACTAAAATATTAACCATTCCCCGGCTACCGAGGGCTACATCAACTTCAGAAAGAAAAACAAAGAAAAGTCCAGCGACTAAACCATCAGAGACCAGAGTGCACAAATGTAGGGGTGGGGAGTCCTGGTCCTCGAGGGCCACAGTCCTGCATGTTTTAGAGGTGTCCTCTCTTCAACACACCTGATTTAAATGTTGACTTACTTCCTCAGTGAGCCTTCAAGACAACCAGAAGGCTCCTAATCAGCCACTAATTCAGATCAGGTGTGTTGAAGAGAAAAAACACTAAAATGTGCAGAACTGTGGCCCTCGAGGACCAGGATTCCCCACCCCTGGAGGGACTGGGAGGGGGGAGAAGACATGTTTGGGGAGGGGTTGCTCTCTTGCTGAAATGCTCCAGACTGTGGCTTTAAGGAAAGAAGTAAGGGAAGTCATTCGTGGTCACATACATACTGTATATAGTAGGGGTTGAACGACTTGCTATTTTTACAAGTCGACTACCAAGTAATAAAAGTCGCGTCAACTTCGACTAATCGCTGATGACGTCATACATACGGCGTATACAGGACGGCTTTATAAAACTTGACAGGCTTTATTGCAAAAACGCATTTTTATGCCGACAACAAACAGCTGAGAGAGAGAGAGCAGTTGTTTTAGGAGCACTTTGGTTTTAATATCAAGTCTTTAGACTAAAATGCTGATTAGTTTTAGTCACATTTTAGTCAGGTTTATATGCAAAACAGTTTTAGTCAGATTGTGGTCTATTGTTCGGCCATAATCATAACAAAGACATTCGCTATTTAATGAATAAAATCACTCAAAGCTCGATAGCCGAGCCATTAGCTCGTTAGCTTAGCCGTTAGCACATCGGAGGTTTGAATAGCACCGCATTTTTAGTAAAACAAGAGATAAAGAAAGCAAAGACTCACCATTAAGTTGATTAAATAAGGACAATCGATTGGCAAGGGCATCAAAAGCTGCCAAGAAGTATTCTTTGAGTAAATATCAATTTTAATAGCGCAGCGCCAGACCGGAACTAATCAAAGAAAACCCCTTCAAAATAAAAGTTTAAGTGATCAGCGACTAGTCGACTTTTGGTTTAAAAAGTCACTACAGCCCACAAAAGTCGACTAGTTCGTGCAACCACTAGTATATAGTACGGCGTAGTGGAATATACCGGTATTCTCTGCATTTAACCCAGCAGTTTCCTAGGAGGTACTTGGTTAAGTCATATTCTCTTAATAATAATAATAATAATGACAATAATAGGTGCATGCATCTTTAATCTGGAATACAATTCCAAGAGCAACACATGAACGACCTCAGAATTTATATCTTTAAGAACTTCCTGAAGACCCAGCTCTTCAGAGAACGTCTAGACCAGCACCTACTCTACTCTCTTCGTGCACTTCCCTCTATGCTTGTATTCTTTTCTCCCACCGTCACCTTTGTGACCTCTGGCAGAGACCAGTATTCACCCCTCTTAAGAAGTTTGTTTTAAGCCTCAATGGTAACTTCTTTCTCACATTATTCTTTTATAAGTCGTTTTGGATAAAAGCATCTGTAAACATAACTACCTTACACCGTTCAGCGGAGGCTTACAGCAGTTCTTAGTCCCTAGTCTAAAATAGTACTTGTGATTCCTTCGTGTTACTTTTTATTTTCACTTACACTCGATATGTTTACTGAGGTCACTAGGCAGAACTAGTATCACTACTGAGTGAGTTTTAAGGACTTTTTTCTCACAATGCTAGTTGTTACCATTCACTTACAGTGTTTTACGCTAAGCTAATGCTAAAGGAGTACTGCTGGATCAGGAAAACAGCTGGGATGGTTACTAACTGTTTTTCCTCAGTTTTCTAACTATGAGGAATATGGTAACAGACAAAAAATCACTTTCTGCTGGAGTATCCCTTTAACAGCATTACACCATTAAAAAGGAAAGCACCTCCTGTGTCCACTGAATGTATTTATTTGGAAGAAGCATCACATCCAGGAACAGCTGCCTCCCATGAGGGAAGGTCACCTGTTACTGAAATCACTCAGAACAAAGCAAACAGGTTCCTGTCTGAACTTCCTCTGTGTGCATATCATCACACAGAATGTAAAAGGTAGAATTCAAAGAACAAAGGAAAGGTCTGAATGTGAACACTGCAAAGAGAAGTTCGGCTCATTACTTCCCCAACTAAAGTTCTCAAATACACAACCTCTGGTTCCTCTTATATTTACAGTTTGATGAGCAAAGACTGCAGGGAAAAGAACAAACTCAAATCAAACAAAACGCAGCCAAGTTCTAGAATCAAACCGTGGAAATGAACGACTCTGGTGTCACTTTTAAAAGAATTGCAGCGTGAAGAAGGTGAAGACCGTCTTACAAACGATCCAAATCAAGACATTTAAGGCTCTGTTAGTGTGGACCACTGTACTGTATATGGGGGTTTTGCAAACATCTTTTATTTTTTGTCATGACGTTTGATTGTTTTGTTTGGTACTTTATGAAATACAATCCCCACGTCCAGGGGCGTCAGAAGCAAAAAAAATGTGGGGGGACACTTCCTCAAAGAAAAAATCTTTGGCGTAGACGCCATTTTCTGCATTCTGGCGCATTTAACAAGTTGTTAAACATCTATTTTACTTACAGTAATAAAAACTGAACTCAGTAACTATTTCAGAGTCAGACTCAACAGGAAGTCTTCATTTTTAGCAGCTGTGTTCTCTATGACACCATCAGCTGGACTATTCAGATCTTAGAGAAAAGACTTAAGAAAACAAATCAGGGAAGTACAATGACCTGCAGTGGTTTCATGTCAGAACTAAAGATGTGAATACAGTGACAAACTCCATAGTTCAAAGACATGATAATGGTCTGCCTGTCTCCAGTTCTGGAAGGAACTCATTAGACAACCAGCTGTTCAACCCTTAACTAGTCAAAGCTCTACCAGTTCTCTACTGGTAACCAGGTAAAGTTCTGACTGACTGCAGCATCTTCCACTGAAATGACAGGAAAAGTTTTAGTTTGTCATAAAGTAACTCAGTCTGGTTGTAGCTGAACTACTGAAGTAAAGAACTAGTACAACTACTACAAAAAGTACCCACTACTGAAGAACTGATTCAACAGCATATATAACTCCTAATCAAATGTTGAATGTGTGTTTCTTTTATTCTCGTTGATAATGAGAATACCAGCAGGTGGCGCTGGACTGAATCTGAATTAAATTAACCTTTTAAACATTTAATTAAAAACCTAATCTCTTTGTTAATCCTGTTTTATATAATAATAATAATGTTTTTTTTTTTCTAGCCCAAATAGTATTATTACTAGTCTAATAGAAAATACAGATATTCACAGGTATTTTGTTACTAGTAGAAATTCTATTTAAGGAAATCCAACAACTGAACTGATTTGAACTGAAACCAAATCCTTAACCTAAGGTGGTCACTTTAACATTTATTATTCAGACTGATATGTATTCAGATATCTAAAAATCAGCTGTTCCAAGTAAAATGTAATACTCCAGATAGCTATAATACCATTCTACTATCCACTCTGAACACTTCAGATAACTTCAATGTCATTCTTAGGACACATTTAGTCACATTTCCCATTCATGTGTATTATTGGGTTTATTGGATTCGAAGAACAACCTCCACTAATCTATTCTTCCTGTCTGGAATAAACATGGTGGAGCTCAAATTGAATTCATACCATTTTAAGTAACTGTTACTAGTCATGATGTCTGTAAGTGGACTATTTCAGGTTAAAGAGCATTATGGATAGGAGGAATTAAATAAGTGACATCAACTATTTGAAAACAAATGTCAAGAAGCTGATTGTTCTTAAAAAGACTGAAGATCTACCTATCAGAAATGAAAATAGTACTAGCTTAAAGCCTGTTCGGATGTTTAAATAAATTACTGACAGCTGGAATAGTGTTTTCATTCTATACAATTAAAATAAACTAGTAACAGTTAAATTATAGGTATTTAAAGTGAGAGTTTTTCCTAAGAATATAATTTTAGCTATTGTGGAAATTTTCATTTTTAATAAGAAAAATAGATTTGATCAGGATAAAATACAGGTCTAATATTGATGATCTTTAATGCTCTCTTTTGTAAAATAAACAACCGTTGTGTTTAAATGTTACATGTCGATCCCCAAATTAAGTACCGGTACTTATTACTTCTTATTATTACTTATTTTATTTAGATGCATTCACTTTTGTTATTAGAGAACATGTGATTATCTGGGGATTTACCTCCTCTGGTCATTCAGTTCTTATTCCTGTCCCTCCCCAGTCTGGACCTGGAGTAACCCTCCGGTTCTGGTCGACCTGCTTCGGGGTTCGGTTTGCTGGTTCAGGTAGGAGGAGGGGCGGTGCAGCGCTGACTGGTTACAGCGTGAACACCTGAGCTGCACTGGATCGGAGCTCATGCGCTTTCTCAGAACTCTGAATAACGTCAGAATTCTGAGATTAAAGTCAGAATTCTGAGAACAAGAATTCTGACTTTAGAATTCTGAGATTAAAGTCAGAATTTTGAGAATAAAGTCAGAATTCAGACTTTAATCTCAGAATTCTAAAGTCAGAATTCTGAGAAAAATGTCAGAATTCTGAGAATAAAGTCAGAATTCTAATCATTCTAATCTTTTTATTTTAGGTGGCCCTAATCCTCTTCCGTACATTGTGGTGGTTACACCATCTATTTTTCTGTCTAGAACAATAATAAATAGTGTTTTAGTTCAGTTTATGAATAAATTAATGTCATTAAATTACTTCTTAGAGATCTCATAAACCAGATTTTTTATAAAGAGTTTAAAATCACTGCCAGATTAAAGTATATCAGAATCATCTGACTGCAAACAAAACAGACTGTAGAACTTCAGACACTTTACAAGTATCTTTAAAAATGAAACTTTTCAGGAAATTAAAAAAAAACATGTTTCTTTTTCCATAACAAGCCCTGGATGGTCCCAACATCTCAAGCTCTTTTTGAGACTTTTCTGTGAAAACCATAAAGCCACAGATAAGATGCAAGACATCCAATAAGCTGATGTATGTGAAAACAAGAAAATTATGAAAATAGAGATAGGTTAGACAAAAGAGCCTCAATAACTATTAAACAAAGAGACATAATGAACTTAGTGAAATGTTTAGAGATAGGAGTTTTTAACTCAGCTGTGATGTCAATAATAAAGAGTTCAGGGCCCAACACTGAACCTTGTGGGACTCCACATGTAAATCCTGATTATTTATTCTACACTGTGCAATTTCTTATTGGTTTGCCCCCCCAAATTTTTAAGAGTGGTTCCTCTTATTTCATAATTCTGTAACTTAAAATACAACTGTGATCTTATCAGGTGTTTTTTAATCAGTAAACAGTGTTTTTTCTATCGCTGCTGTTATTAATAAGCGTATCCTGGTTTGTAGTTTAATAATGAGAACTAAATGTTTATTTCCTGAGTGTTTTTTTTAACTCACCGGCATCATGTTGGCTGTTTTTTCCTCCAGGCTGCAGCCTCCTCTCCTCCTGACCCACCATCACATCGCTCCTAGATGTTCGACCTGTTGCAATGAGCCTCCGGGCCTCTCTACTTCCACTTCTCTCGGGGGGAAAAACAAATAAATATGGAGGAGAATGTGAAAGAAAAATACCGACAAGTGTTTCCCCAGGACGCGCTGTGAAGGTTTAGAGGAGCGGAAACAAAGCGCGGCTGAAGGAGAGGAGTCCGAATCCCCGCTGAGCTCTAATCCTGCTCTCGATGCTCGCAGCCTGTTAGGACAGGACAGGAGAGGAGACGCCTCAGTCACGCAGGCACGTGACGTCAGCGCGTCCGCCTGATTGAGAACGGAGGGGTCGCCATGGAAACCGAAACAAGAGTTTTCTGAACTAGTTTTTTTAAATGATTTTTAAATCCTGTATTGTATTTATTGTGTTATTAGTTGACATAAATTAGAAAATACTTATTGTATAAAAAATTACAATTTATTTAAGTAAATTTTTATTTTAAAGCACTTTTCACAGATTGGTATTGGTATTTATTCGAACATGCAAAAAAAAAAAACCAACTTAAAGTGCCTGTGACTCCATATTTAAATCACTTTATATTAAACAGGTGTCATCTTTGATGCCTCTAGATTAGCGTTGCACCATTATAACTCAAAATACACTGTAATTATTTCCTAACGAGCAACTCAGAGATCAGAAGAAAGCGCCGCCTTCCGGTTCTGCTGGGTTTCTCCTTATTTGGCAGCCTGACACTTCTGCTGCAGCAGGGGGCAGTGTCGTCGCGTGAAAGAGAAACGAAACTGAAACTAAACACTACACGGTCTATGGGCAATGGCTGTCACTGCCCGATCTGTAACCGGAAGCACGATCAGTTCTGCGCATGCGCGAAGCCTACGTCACTTCCTTTTTTCGCCAACTTAGCGACATTCAAGTCTTTTGAATGATACGGTTAGCTCCCAGTTAGCCGTTAGCTTTTACCAACAGCTTAGCCTCTTTCTCGACTGCTCTGACCATTTAAACAATGAATACCTACGTGTATAAACATTTTAATACATTATGTATGTATATAGACTTATTATATACTTGTTAACACCTTAAAAGATACTCTGAACCGTAACTACCGTAAAATACTTCATGCGTTCTGCACATGTGCAGAACCGATCGGGTAGACCTGATCCGTAAAGTCCAACTTTGCGCATGCGCAGTAAGGATCGGGCCGTCCTGATCCATAACTCCCTTTTTATTTTTTATTTTCTTCGACGATGTATGAAACGTTGTCATTATTGTAAACTTTTTAATTAATACTTATTACTGCTAACATCTTAACAGATACTCTGACCCGTAATTACCGTAAAAAGCTTCAGCGGATGTAGACTCATTTCGCACATGCGCAGAACCGATCGAGTTTCCGTTACCGATAGGGCAGTGACAATGGCGGTGGCACTGCCTCGCTCCAGTTGTCGTGAACGTGCATGTGGGCGGAGAATTTACCATATAAGCAAGTCCGGATCACTATGACCTCATAGCGGGCTGGAGTGAAAAAAACTGTTTGAAACCTGGGTCTGAAATCTTGAAGAGCTTCTCACTGGCTGGACTAGGAGACAGATGGACGCCGTTTTTTGCTCTTTCTGGCAGGTTTAAGGTGAGAACTCAACGTTACAACATGATAGATAAGTCAGAAAATACGGAAAACCATGTCATGGGCACTTTAATAATCAATAATCATAACACAAATTTGCTCTACACATTCGAAAAGGAGTGGGAAGAAGTACAACTTATTTTATCCCACTCCCTCTTTAGAAGCCAATCTATCTAATCAAATTAATTAGCATAACAATAATCACAGTAATACTAGTAACTGATAATTACAACAACAAAAGAACCACAATTCCAAAAACAAAACACACAAAAACACAAAAAAACAAAAAACAACTACATAAGATAATGCAAAATAAGCTAATGATAATAAAGAAATAAGATAAGGCACCCAGTCAATCTTAAACACCCTCCTCATTACTGTACCTGGTATCAATTATATTTTTATATCTATTTTTAAACTGACTTTTCTTAAGTGTTCCCTCCAAGTTATTCCACAGTTTGACTCCACAAACTGAAATACTAAATGTTTTCCTCGTTGTCCGTACGAGGAAGTCTGAAATTAACTTGTTCCCGTCAATTATAAACCTGTTCCCTCGCTATAAATAATTGTTGAATGTTTGCTGGTAAAAGATTGTTTTTTGCTAAAAATATCTGTGCTGTCTGAAGTTTTACGATGTCTTTGAATTTGATCAGTTTGGACTGTAAAAATAATATATTGGTGTGCTCCCTATATCCTTTGCTATGAATGATTCGTATTGCCCTTTTCTGTAAAATAACCAATGTGTGTGTGTTGAACTAATGTAATTATTACCCCATATTTCTGCACAGTAACTGAGATATGGTAGAACTAATGAACAATAAAATGAACAAAGTGCACACATCAGTGAAAAACAATAGTGAAGACAAAAGTGTAAACAAAATCAAAACTATAAAGAGTCCAATCTATCTACATGTTATACAGTACAGTATTACAAATATTCAGATGAAAAAAGCATTTATTTTCATTCTTCACACATACAATATGTGAAGGGGGGTGAGGATCAAGTGAACCCAAATGCAAGGTGACAAACCGAGGAGGCAAAGGTAAGGCTCAAAAAGGGATTTTAATACAAAAATGGGTCCAAAATACAAACTGAGGCAGAAACAGGATGACTAAACTGGGAAGACTAAAGGACTAAGACTAAGCAGACAAACCAGCAAGAGGACAAGACACAGGAGGCTTTAAAGGGGAGCAATCAAGGGAGAATGAGAGGCAGGTGTGGACAATGACAAGAAGACACCTGAAACACAGAGGAGAAACTAAAACTGCAGAGAAACTAACACAAGACAGCGTTCTAACTAACGCAGAACTATAAGCACCAAAGGAACTAACAGAGGAAACCAACAAAACACAGGACTGACTGAAAACACAGAACTACTAAGAACACAGAGACTGACTAAACACTTGAGCAAAACACAAGACTAATACACAGAAGACTAGACTATAAACATGGAGCACTAAACACAGAAGTAACTAAACACAGGAGATAAACTAAGACGTAAGCTCAGAAGACTAGACTAAGAACTAAACACAGGATAACTGAAACACACAGGAGATAAACTAATCTAAACATGAACACAAGGAGGAATAAACCAAAATGCTGGGGGCTGGGGGCTGGGGTGACAGCATATCGTTAAATGAAACTTAATTTCATAGACTCCTAACACATAAAGTGACCAGTGAGACCGCAGTCTGCGCAACAAAACAAAGACTGATTGAGCCTGAGAACAGGTGGGTCAGTTAGCAGCAGCACAGGAATGAGATAAACCAGTTAGTCTACAGTCCACCGGGAGGTGTGTGTGTGTGTGTGTGTGTGTGTGTGTGTGTGTGTGTGTGTGTGTGTGTGTGTGTGTGTGTTACTGTGGAAGAGAAGGCAGGTGTTTAAGGCTCTGACAGCCTGAGAGTATGGAGGACCGAAACTGACATATTTAAAAATAAAAGCAGAAATACGTAATTTGTCTTTTCTTTTCCTTTATATGTGCATTTTTGCAAAGAAATATATATATATATTGTTTTTTGTTTTTCCGAATTATGTGAATTCTCATCAAGAAAAAAATATATTTTGTTTTTATTTTCCCTATATGTGCATTTTTTTAATAAATGTATATGTTTTGTTTTTCCTTTTCCCTATTACCTGTAATTTCATTAAGAAAAAAAAATATTGTTTTTCCTTTTTCTTATTATGTGCATTTTCATGAAGTAAAAAATATATATTCTCTTTCCTTTTCCTTAGTTTGTACATTTTCATGAAGAAATAAATATATATTGCTTTTCCTTTTCCTTATACACACATTCCTTGTTTTTACATTCCCTCATCTACTCTTTTTACATTACCTTATGCATTTCTGCCTCATTATGCAAATTAGGAGGGCTGTCCTTCTTGGTAAACAGGAAGGAGCAGGAACCATGCGCTGATCGATTGTGCATGCCTGAGATTTTGGGCTTTCAGGAGAACGCCTTTTTGTTTGAAAAGAAGTGAAGTCCTAACAGACATGTCTCTGACGATTGCAGATGAATTAAGGCACGTTGCTATCTTAGCTGAAAGTAATACAGTCAGTGATGACTATTTATTGTTTCGCGTAGACATTTTGAGTGAGAGGCTATTTCAGATAGCTGCAGACACGGACAATGAAGCTGACCCGTTAGTTGTCCAGATTTTGGAGGAAGTGGCCTGTCACTTGCACAAGTCTGTGTATTCTATAGCCTAATTCTGTAGCCTATTTGCAGCTTCTCTTAACAACTCCGACACAAATCGTCGTTGTGCTCCCTCCATTACTGTACTTTGGTTGCTATTACGGTGGAGCCAAAATATCTATATTGTTCAATTATAAAAGTTTAACATTTTATGTAAAATATTTTAGGAAAGTTGTTTAAGATTAGTTTTATATTATGTTATTTTTGTTTGGAAAAAATAAAAAGTTAATCAATAACTGTTTTTGTTTTCCAGGTTGCATGTATTTATTTTTTTTTTTTTAAAGATCTGGTTGTTTGTTTTTAGACCTGGTAGCTTGTTATGGTAGACCTGGTTGCTTCTTTCTCTCACCAGATCTGGCAACCCTGCTTCAGACCACCGGTAGGGGGCAGTGACGTTCAGCGGCGGGCCTGTACAGCAGAGAACCAGGGAGCTGAAGGTGAATCCGGTCTATCAGCCCGTCGCTGGAACTCCTGCTGCCGTCTCCTCCTGCCCCCCTAACGGGATCGTCTGCTCCGTCCTGAGCCATGTCCGTGTTCAGCGAGGTCCCGCAGGCCCCTCCGGTAGCGGTCTTTAAACTGACCGCTGACTTCAGAGAGGACGGAAACCCTCTGAAGGTGAACCTGGGAGTCGGAGGTAAGAGCTGTTGGGTTGGTAAACCGAGCAGAGACGGCAGCTAGCCGGTTAAGTTGGTTGTGACGTCATGATGCTAATAGCTTCACTTTGACCTTCGCTACAAGCTAGCTGTGCTGCTAACGACCTGGAGCTTTCTAATGTTTTTAATTGTGAATAAAGTGACGTTAGGTTGTAAATGTAAACAATGCTGCTGTCTAACTGCGAAAATATTCAAACTTTATTTAAACTTTGTCTCGTGACTCCTCTGACAGTGAGTTTGACATGATGTTTAACTTATAGGTGGGACTTTAGGTGCTATCCCTGCTAGCTTTGATGCTGATCTGATTTGACCATTTCCCATAAATATATACACAAAGGACATAAAATCAAAATGTGTACAACATAAAGAGGAATAATAGAGTGAAAATGCCTGGATAACCCACTGAGGTGGTGCATAACCTGCTCATTCTGCTAGTCATCATGATAAAAATAGCTCTTAAATGTATTTTTGTAGTAAATTGTTCACCTGAACAATGCTAAACGTTATATGCGCTCATAATTCTTTATATTGCTTGTTTTTGTCCAACCATATGGTTAACACTTCAATACCTTGTTGCTTCAACCATTGTTTGTTATTGAAGGTTATTAAAAGGACCTTCATGTGGTTTCTTTCTTTTTAATATGTTTATTTTATATGTAGTTATTTAGTTGACTTTTGAAACATTCGTCCATTTCAACTTTTACACTTCAGTTTTTCTTTCCTTTACATTTGTTTTTATCTAGTTATTTTGTTTACTTTGTGAAACATTTGCACATTTTGATTTCTGTTTTATCTATTAAAAATGTATCTTTTATAATGATTTTGTTTTCTTTTTAAAATTCTAACTTAAATATCTGTTTTTCTTTTACAAACTTTATAAATCGATTTCATTTAGTTTTTTAGCTGACTTTTGAACATATTTCTACTGTTTAACTTTTACATTTCTGTCATTTTAAATACACTTTATTGTTTGTACTTTTAAACTGTTCAGTTTCTGTGTTTTTAAATTTTACAAACAATTTAGTTTCCCTTTTGTGAATGTTTGTACATTTTAATTTGTAAAAAAAAAAAAATCACTTTTTAATCTTCCTTTTCTTTTTAAAGCATTTTGTAAAAGTTTCAGGTGTAGACTGTAAATCAATACTTCAATTAAGTGATAAAATGTGGCCACTTGTCCTGTGTAGGGTTTAAGATAACTGTTGCCAAAACATTTCTTTATTTTTAATTTATTCTGGACATAATGTGTAATACAGAGTCCTGGAACACTGGAGGGTGTTTAGGTTTGTGGGAGAATAATACACAACAGACGATGTGTTTATTGAATTTTTTGCGGGCCCAGAAAGCAGCAGCTGACATATTACGGAAGCAGTTTGATTGGTCACAGATTTGTCCGGGCCTTTTCTGTCCACATCCACATTTCACACCAACTTGCTTAAGCTATGCTTTTTGTAATTTGATCTCAGAAGACTTGAAACACTTACACAACAGCTGTTTGAGTGTTTTGTTAATACTCTTACACTCTACAGCTAGATGTTACTTACTTAGAAGCGCCTGACCTTCTACGTCTGTTTGCCCCCTGATCAGGATATTTGACGCCTACAAAAGCTTCAGTCCAGCACGAAGTAGCCCGAGTTCTTGAGGGGTCAGACGGGTCCGACGCTCTCCTCAGTTTAGTCAGACGGTTAAAATCACTCTGACTGTATGATTTTAGTATGAAAGGGAATAATCTGGTTTTCTCACATTTACTTTTTTCTCTCTCTGTAGAGTTTTTGTTTCAAATCAAGCATCAGGACACTTTGCCTCCAGATTAAATTCTAGATTATTTGCTTAATTACGACATATAGAGAGAAAAAGTAATCATACTACAAACAAATGTGTATTACTGGTAAATGATTTACAAATATGTACAACATTTTGTGTATAGGTTTGGGTATTTGTACTGTAATCTGCACACAAATATCAAGCAGTTTGAGCCTGTTTAAAATGGCACTTCTAACTCAAATTAAGAAGTGAATAACTAGACATGTATATTTTTTTACATACTAGAAGCTTAAGGGCTCAGCCACCCCAGCAACGGACTGTTTTCTCAGCTGCGATCAGGGAAGCGTTTCCGCTCCCTTAAGGCCAACACAGAGAGACTGAGAAGGATCTTCATCCCGCAGCGATACGGCCCCTAAACCAGATCAATACTCAGAAATAATCATCCTTGCACTACATGCACATTTGCACATGTATACAAAATTGCACACTCCCTAATCATTCCATTTATTTCCATTTCCATCTTCCTTTTTAATATATTAACATTGTTGTTTACACTGTAAATAAGTTTTTACATTTCTTATATATATTTTGGTAATTTTATATTTTGTTCTATTTTTTAAGCTAAACTTAAGGCTAGAATACACCGGACACGTCGGCGACACGCCACGTCGTGGCTGCGGCGTTATTTTGATTTAAAACCATTCTAGTCCATCAGATCACTCACACAGAGCTCGCCACAACGCGTCCCAGACATGCGAGACGCCGCCAGCCCGCTAAAGATTCGCACCAGTTTAAAAAGGAGCGCCAGTCGCAGCTGTGCGCGTGTGTCACGACATGTTGAGTACTTTCTGACACCGGCATTACCATGACACCGACGTTACGACGCAGACTGGCTCCTATTACGGCACACAGAAATAAACCGCCACAAACATTACGGCACACATAAACAACAGTTCCATTAAATAACTTACTTACCCATTTTGAAAGAATTAGAATTAGATTCCCAGAACACACGACGGCAGCTCTGATCACATATAAACAAAGAATTCACTTCCCGCTTCCAGTTTTCAATTCCCGCGTGATGTTGTGACTATCGCGCGATTTTTTAAAAGCAGCATCCTACAGCGCGCTGTGTCAGGAGTGCGTCTTGTGTGAGTACAAGACTCGCCAACACCGCAGCCAGAAGGTGGCGCATCGCTGAGGTATCCGGTGTATTCCAGCCTTTAGTCTTTTATCTTTTTTTAAAATGTTATTACACCTTTTTAGTTCTTACTTGTTTCTTATAAATGTTTTGGTTCAACGGCAGTCGTACAAGCATTTCACTGGATATCGTACTGTGTATGAGTGTGTATGTGACAAATAATTTGCCTCACAGCAGTGACAGTTTTTAAACTCAAAATGGTTCTTGTGTGGATATTGTTGGGAATTGTTAAACACAAGTCTATGAATGAGCTCAGGGCTTGGATAAAATCTCAAAACCTCACAAACATTCAAGCTGATTGTGCACAAATGTGACCTAATGTGTGTGTGTGTGTGATGTCATTCATACACTTGTGTTCAAACTGTCCCTGCTGTGAGGGTGCTGCTCCCAGCGCATTTTTGTGTTTTTGCATTTTAATCTTTTGCACATTTTATTAAGTTTTCATGCATATTGATAATCTATGAAAGGTTCTGCATTTTTCAGTTTTCTTAATTTTTTTGATGTTTTAAATTTTTTGTTAGCCTCTTGTAAATAATGGGATCTAAAATACTAATATTGACATCCCTAAGCACAAAAATGTGCTCATAGAAACTCATTCACAGAGTTCATGAAAAACCTGGAACAGTCATGGAATTTGAAAATCTAAATTCCAGGCCCTGGAAAAGTTTTGAAATTTTGTAGGTCCTGGAAAAGTTTTGGAATTTCACTAAATCTTTGTTCAAACTTAGAATTAATGCAAAATAAATGAGTAGCGAATCAATAAATAAAAGTCAGGGACTCGTACATTTTTAGTTAGGCAGCTGAGGTGACGCACCTGTCCCCCAGAGGTCCTTAAATGTAGCTCACGGTGACGGAGCTGATTCCAAAGCGGCTCGGTCGGCGAATGCAAACTGAAATCAAGATCTCAAAATGCCAGGGAAATGTAGCTTTAACAGGGCGTGGCATTTTATGGACAAATTTTGAAGCTGGCTGCAAAAGAATGCCAACACTCAATACATGCTAAGTGTTAGCTATGCAGTAAAACCTTCGATGTTTCGAACATGGCTAGCCATATAAACGAAAAAAAGCACGAATTAGCCATGTGTGCAAATAGCACTACTATTAACCAGTTTTTAAAAGCGAGTGCTCAGAACTCTCCCATGCCAGTTGCAACAACTCCGACTACAACTCAATGAACTTTAGACTTTTCAACAAAAAACAGAGCACTGAAAGCCGAGATACTGTGGGTGTTAAAGTTATGAACTCCCATTGCTCCTATAAATCATCAGACATTATTTTATTTTGACTTGAGTTATAGTAAAACCCTGCAGCTACTTTATTTATCATAAAGAATTAACAGGTAAACAGTCTCCTCAAGCTGTGCTAAGACACCTTATTTTGTTTGAACTACAATAAATGCGCTGCAGCTACTTTATTTCTTTAAGAATTAAAAATCTATGTTGACTGCAGGGCCGGCCCTGGACTGAATGGTGCCCTAGGCGAAAAATGATTTTGGCGCCCCCTACTGCCCAGAACAGAAACAACGTAACTTTTGCAAATTCTAAGTAGTAAGCAATAGACTAAAGTTGGATAAACTTGAACTGATGACATTCATTCATATAATAAGTAGGGGGCACAACAGCATGATAGTCCTTTAGTCTTAGCTAACTTGCTAAATGATGGTCCAGGAAAAATGTTCACAATTTCATGTATATTAATTAAATACCTCTACTTTGGGCCCGTTTTTCCTCCTCTTCCTTTCTTCGTTTCCTGAAGGCTGCCCCAGAGGGCTTGATTTGCCAGCGACTTTTAACAAGGTGCTGTCACTGACAACGTCACAGACTCATCATACATTATCTACAGTGTTGGGCAAGTTACTTCAAAACTGTAATGCATTATTTATTACTGGTTACTGTCATTTTTAAGTAATTCGTTACATTACAATATTACTGTTTTTAAATGTAAGGCATTACACTACTTTTGCATTACGTTTAGTTACTCTCATCAAAATAACTGTAAATAGGGATTTGACCATAAATATAGCTCATTCTACATCCAGTGGAAGGTGATGTGATGGATACATGAAGATATACAACTATCTGGATATGCATTTATCTATCTATCCATCCATCATTTATCATCCATCTATCCATCCATCATTTATTATCCATCCATCCATCTATCATCCATATCTCTCCATATATCCCTACCTATCCATATATTATTCCATCATATCTATATACAGTATATTTAAATCTATAAAAATATATCTCTCTGCACAAGCAGTTTGACTGACTCCTACCTCCACCTGTGTGCTTCTGCTCCACCTGTCCGCTCCTCCCTCCTGCAGCAGAGGCTGCATGACGCGCGTTTCCTCTGCTCAGTGGGCGAGAGAGTGAACTCTCCAACTCCTGACGTGAATAACAGAGTGACTCTTTATTTTGAAACTACCTCTCAGTTTGCTCGCTTCAGTTTACGGAGCGCTGCATGCGCTCATATGTCTTAACGCGCCTTGGATGCCGTGAGCGCGCACGACTCGGGCCGCGTTTTCCCTCTGGACCGAGTTCAGAACCGAACCACGCACGAGTTTCGGACCGGACAGAACCGGACTTGTTTCACTGGCTGCAGATTCACTCCTCTCTGCTCTGTCTGACCACATTTTTTACTGAGTGACGTTTCTCCTCTGAAGAACCCACCGCCTCAATCCGGGTTAAACGTGCACTGTAACGCGCACTGACGTTAAAATATTACAGCTTTTTTTCTGTAATGCCTTACATTACTGCGTTACCGAAAAAAGCAATGCATTACAGTAATTAATAACCTTTGGAAGTCGTTACTCCCAACACTGATTATCAATAAACAACCGGACGGAGGGGTGCGCGCAGCGCGCCTCTCCCCCACCTTACCTGATCACAGCGGCAGCAGCAGGTAGCCATGGGGCGCCACGTTGACTGTTCATGCAGCAAAAGTTGTGCTTTTTTATTTATTTATTTAGTTTATTTATTTATTTCTTACTTTGCTCTTTACATAAGATGAATGGTGTGTCCAGCAGTTTGTCAAAATAAAATAAAAAAAAATTGTAAAAGGGACAATTTGGCGCCCCCTCCAGCAGAGGGCGCCCTAGGCAGTTGCCTAATCAGCCTATGCCTAGAACCGGCCCTGGTTGACTGTACTACTGGGTTATTAGTAAAGGCACTGAAGCTGTTTTTAATGTCTTTTGGAAAACTGAAGACTTATTACTTGCTATGCTTAGTGGTATTTACCATTGTGTTTTATGAGTAATAATAAACAAATGTGGGTAACACTTAAAAATGATGCACAAATGTTATTTTTGGTCATGGAAAGTTGGTTAAAGGTTTTGGAAAAGTCATGGAAAATCTTAACTGAAAAGCTGTATGAACCCTGCATTCAAATCAAAATGTTTGATTCTTCTCAAATGAAAAGTATAAAACCTGCACCTCCTCATTCCTTCCTGGTGCCGTCTCTGGTAGTTAAGTGCCGTGCTGCTCGTGTCCCCTCCAGCTTACCGTACTGATGACTGCCAGCCCTGGGTGCTGCCCGTTGTGAAGAAGGTGGAGCGACTAATCGTTGAGGATGATAGCCTGAACCACGAGTACCTGCCCATCCTCGGCCTGCCTGAGTTTCGCTCCGCTGCTTCTAAAGTCGCTCTGGGAGCCGACAGCGCCGCCATCCAGGAGAACAGGGTGAGATAAACACCATGACACAGGGAGCCAAAGTGGTTAAATGAAAAAGAGGCTGCAAGTTCTGGGAGAGCCATGAAATGTTCTGAACATAAATCTCAGTAAGAAAAAGACAATAGAGAGGATTCAAAAGCTCAGAAAATGTTGAGTTCAGACTGCTGAGTCAGCAGCAGGATGTGGTTTTGACTTTCCAAGCTCGTCATGTGGCAGTTAGTGACAGAAAACTGCAAAGATAGACAAAAGAATAGATTCTCTGGGTGTTTTTATTCGTCTGCAGCATTGATTCAGATTTTAATGTCAGACATTTAAAGCTTTCACTCTGATTACATGATTGATGTTCATTCATTCATTCATTCATGGAGATTTTGAACATGGTGTTCCCAACATTCCACTAAAGTGATTCTTTCCTCTGAGATTGCACCAGCGTTTTGGTGCTAGAGCTCTTAGTAATGGAAACGTAAAGCTAGCTCTGGCTCCAGCTGATTGATGGAAAAACATCCTGTTTCCATTTCTTTTCTTCTCCATTGCAGGTAGGGGCAGTCCAGGCTCTGGGTGGGACTGGAGCACTCAGGATTGGGGCAGATTTCCTGCGACGGTGGTACAACGGTGTCAACAACACAAGCACACCAGTCTATGTTTCTGCACCGACGTGGGGTTAGTGTGCAGTTCCAGAACAGCAAGTCACCCGGTGCTCTTGTAGCAAAGCCAAAACCATCTAAAATATCTGCGTTTTAGACATTTCTAGTGGTGTTTTTGTTCTTATTTATTCATATCTACTACATGTTCTTACCTCAATCCAGAGAACCACAATGGTGTGTTCACTGACGCTGGTTTTAAAGACATCCGTCCGTACCACTACTGGGATGCTGCAAAGAGGGGCCTGGACTTCAGTGGACTCCTGGATGACTTGGAGGTGAGAAGGAGCTGATCAAAAACTCAGGGCCTGCACATGCACCGTTATCATAATGACCATAATGTTTAGTCTTTTACAGTAAGTCTCTTTTATAAGTGGTAAAACATTCATGTCTGTGAAACAAGGATGAGACGGTACATTTCAAGTGAATGTTGGGGCCACACTAAAGCAGATTTATGTAATAAATCAGCAGCTCCAAAAAACAAGACACTGTAAACTTAAAGCTGCTCTAGTTAATCTTCAAACAAGCTAGGTATAGCTAGCTATTTTACACAAACGTGGTTCCAGAACTCTCACCCCTCCCGTTGGCTATAATCCTAGGATATGGGACTGAGCATTGCCACAGAGAGAGCAAAACACCAGTCGTTGAAACGCTATGCTAATGTTTATCCTGGTTTTTCCTCTTTCTACGTCCAAACGTTTTTTGTTTTCTGCTAGCTGAAAAGGTGTTTTCCTTTTTGGGGACTCTGGTATTTTTTCCTAAAATTGAAGCGGTAGCAGACGGCCGTTTCTGTCCTTCTCTCACTTCCACGATGTTCAGCTGCAAAATGCTCCAGCAGCATTAATGGAGGATCCAAGGAAGTGTGGCGCTTCAGCAAGACAGACAACCGGATTGTCCAATAGTTGCTTTCGATCCAAAACGTGGTTGAGGTTTTTAAACAAATGCAAGAGAACCATTCTCTGTCCACTTTGTACCCTTCTCTGTCCACTTTGTACCCTTCTCTGCCCACTTCGTACCCTTCTCTGTCCACTTTGTACCCTTCTCTGTCCACTTTGTACCCTTCTCTGTCCACTTTGTACCCTTCTCTGTCCACTTTGTACCCTTCTCTGTCCACTTCGTACCCTTCTCTGTCCACTTCGTACCCTTCTCTGTCCACTTTGTACCCTTCTCTGTCCACTTCGTACCCTTCTCTGTCCACTTTGTACCCTTCTCTGTCCACTTTGTACCCTTCTCTGTCCACTTTGTACCCTTCTCTGTCCACTTTGTACCCTTCTCTGTCCACTTTGTACCCTTCTCTGTCCAGTGCTTTAATGTGATTTGTCTGCTTTTTAAACAGAAAGCTCCAGAACACTCCATCTTTGTTCTCCATGCCTGTGCACACAACCCCACTGGCACAGACCCCACCCAGGAGGAGTGGAAGGCCATCTCAGAGGTCATGAAGGTAAATGATAATGCTTGGTTTTTTACATTTTAGTGCTGTTTTTTTTATGTATCTGTGCTCCAGGATGAAAGTTGTCTATATCTTAACCTATATACTAAAGTCATTCATTCTTTTTTCCCCCCAGAGGAGGAAGTTGTTTCCGTTCTTTGATTCAGCCTATCAGGGGTTTGCATCAGGAAACCTGGATAAAGACGCCTGGGCCATCCGCTTCTTTGTCTCTGAGGGCTTTGAGCTCTTCGTCGCTCAATCCTTCTCCAAAAACTTTGGCCTGTACAGTGAGTACATGTGATGCATTCACATTTATGTAGCTGTGTGTACTTTGGTGTACATTATGGCCCTAAGATTTACTCAATTTAAACTTCACCACTCCTACTTGCTCCGTTTTCAAGCTTTTTGCTCTGGTTGTCGTCAGATGAGAGGGTGGGGAACTTAACGGTGATCGCCAGGGATGGTGACAACCTGAACCGCACCCTGTCCCAGATGGAGAAGATTGTGAGGACAACCTGGTCCAACCCACCGTCTCAGGGAGCACGGATTGTCAGCAAGACCCTCAACAGCCCCGAGTTGTTTGCTGAATGGTACGCTCTTAACCGCTTCATGTTCTAACACAGAACTTTAGCTGATTATTCAATTACATTTTCACATTAACATGACACACGTTTTGGGGACTGTGTGTGAAAAGTAGAGTTGTCCATAAATCCATAGTAACCAGTTAATGTTCACATCCCTAGTGGAAACACTCCACCACGGTGTCGGTTTTTGTACCGTTAGGAGTCAGACTTGTTGGATGTTTATTCTTCTTATTTCCACGTCTTGGTGATTTTTCTTTTCTTTTCTCTGTAGGAAGGAAAATGTAAAGACCATGGCCGACCGCGTCCTGCTGATGAGGGATCAGCTGAAGTCCAAGCTGGTGGCTCTGGGCACCCCTGGGACCTGGGACCACATCACTCTGCAGATCGGGATGTTCAGCTTCACTGGCCTGAACCGTGAGTTTAAAGCACTCTCGTTAGTTAAAGGGATGTTTGAGTCGTTCTATCAGTTATTTATCCACAATAAGGACCACGCCCACTGGTGACATCACTCAAAGTGGGTGGAGTCTCTAGAAACGGGAAATAATCCTTTTAAACTGAGCGGAACTGAAGGCTAGCTAGATCAGGAGAGACACTGCTGCAGAACCAGTGGCTGATTTTCAGGTATTTATAACATCTGCTGTAACGCATCAGGATTTTGAGTAAGAGTTGTTTTTAAATAAGAGAAAATGTTACAGATGTGGTAACAGAATAGCACAGATGTGTGAGGAAACACCTGTAAAACGTCCCTACAAAATCCATAAGGATGGTCGGCCATGTTGGATACCATGAACATACCAATAGCTTGTTCTTAAAAGAAAAAAACATGAAAGTTTAAAGATTTAATAGAATTTAGGAGTTCATTCTTTATGTATAGAATTTGATAAAATACAGACTGTTGACAGAAAGACAAGAGGATCTGATCTGAGGAGGGAATTAATTATGAAACATCATTAGTAGGGATGTACCGATACCACTTTTTTCAAAACCGATCCGATACCGATACTTAAATCTGAGTACTCGCCGAAACAGAGTACCGATACCGATACTTCTACCACACAAAAAATGCAACAAATTGGAATACAGATTTTATTTTTTCTTCTCTGCTTTTTACAACAAATAACTGAGTTAGATAAAAACTCACAAAAGATCACAAAACTAAAATATAAGGTGAAAAATAGCCATTTTCTGTGATTTCACAGTGAAATTATTGCAGTTTTCCCACATTTTAACCAAATAAAATGAACTATTTGGCTCCATCTCCAGCTCTCAACCCACACTGTTCCTCTTTAGCTCAATACTTCCCCTAGTGTTCAATATATGAAACTACAACAGAAATCACAAGTCACAGACAGTGAAGCCACTGGTATCGGGTAACTAACCGATACCGGCATCGGTATCGGCCCGGTATCGGTAGTCCCTAGTGTGTATATGTATATATATATATATATATATATATATATATATATATATATATATATATATATATATATATATATATATATATATATATATATATATATAGGACTAATTTTTCCCTCGGAGGGAGAGTGATGTGCGACAGGTTCCTTTTCTTTCTTTCATTCATTATAAAGAAATTAGGAGCTTATTTCTCATTACTTTGATATCTTTTGGATTATTAATTAAATTGCAGTAAGTCTTATATGTCAATGTCTTTTATTTGTAATGTTGTCTGTTTTTTATGGCACTTCAATTTTTCACTAAGTCTTTTCAAAATAAAATAAATAAATAAACTACATTTGTAGCCACAGCCACCCTCTGACCACATTCACACAGTCAAGGTGGGTGAAACGACTTGCCCAAGGACACAAGGGGTCAGGGGTGGGATCAAACCGCTAACCCTCAGATTAATGGACGACCACCTGATCTATTGCAGAAAAACATAAATAACTTTAGTTTTGTCGTAAACTGAGTTGACCTTAAAACAAAATGAACTCAAACAAAACAGTTGATTTAGATTTTTTTGGGGGAAATAATAATAATTTAGAATAATTGGTAAATGGATGAATTAGTAAAAACCATATTTAATATAGGAATAGTTGTTAGTATTGTTGTTGGTGGCAGCCGTAACTGAACTCATTTGAGACTTTTTCATGTTTCCATACCTTCAGTTTCTCTGACCTCCGACCAGATGAGTTCTTACGTTGTGTTTTTGTGTCCTGCAGCCAAACAGGTGGAGTACATGATCAAAGAGAAGCACGTGTACCTGATGGCCAGCGGTCGCATCAACATGTGCGGCCTGACCTCCAAGAACATAGACTACGTGGCTCAGTCCATCCATGAGGCCATCACCAAAGTCCAGTAGAGGCCGCTTCGGTCCACACTCCTCCCACTTACCGTCTGCTACAGGAAGCGCCATCTCATCTGCCCCAAACCCATTTATCTCCTCCTCTGAGTCTAACGGGAGGTCGTGTGTGTTTCGTTTGTCACAACCCTCACGGGGGAGTTGGACTCGTCTTTGAAGACTCCTGAACACCGTTTGGTTTGAATGTTTAGGAATATTTTACTCCAACCAAATAACTCCAAAAACTCACAAAATCTGCTCAAATATCAAAATGTTGCAGAATCACAACATCAGATGCTTTCTCATTAATAGAATTTTAAAATGCAGGATAGTTGGTGTAAATAGAGATTTCCTGCTAAAGCTGTTACAAATGGCACGATAAAAGCAACATCCTACATCCTGTTTTAAGCCTTTAAACTGTAAGAACAACAAAACCCTGGTGTTTTAGTCTGTACTGTTCTGTTCTGCAGCTGCACGTTGTTTGTGTGGATTGCTTTGATGTTGTAGTTTTAACTTTACTGAAGCGTGAGACGCACAATCCACTTTTCTGTTACAGTCCAGAGAGGACGTTAGTGGTTCTCTCGGTGGGTCCGGGTGGAAACGTGCCTGATGTTGAAGGTTCAGACCTGTCTTTGTTTATCCAGCGTTACCACAGCAACCTGTTCCCAGCAGCACTCCCAACGTCACACAGAGCCTGATCGGTCACAGGTCCTGTGTTTCAGCGATGTTTTAATGACATGCTGCAGTATGTTCATGCTGAAGTAAATTATTAAACACATATGAACCTATACTGTGTTATTTCACTTCCTGTGAACGTTTACTCCCTCAGTGGGTTTTTAATATTTTTGTGTAAATTCATATTTGTCATTCTAAGAACTTTTGACCATGGCTGTACACAAACATCTACAGCTCCAAGGAAAATAATATTGCAGACAAAATTGTTCATTCAGCATGTAGTGTGTTCAGCATGTGTAATTTTGCTAGAATTAGAAACATCCTGATCCAAAGAGATGCAGAGAAACCATCCATGTATACATCACTTCCAACAACATGATTCCTGCAGGTTTCTATGATCAGGATGTTCTAAACGTTCTTTTAGAACCTCCAGCTGATCAGAGTTCTGAGGAGAGTTTGACAGGAAAAAAAAAGTATTTTAAAACTAAGAGAACTGCATTCAAGAATAGTTTAATAGTGAAAGACATTTAAAGGCTGATAAATAAAAACAACTCAAAACAAACTCAGCTGTTAGGCTGTCAGCTGAATCCAGTAAAAACCTGAAGCACTTAGTCCAGTTTATTAGCGTCAACCATTTTAAAGGCACACTATGTAACTTTTTCATATTTTTAAATCTTTTCCTTGAGCCAGTCTGTGCTAATCTGACATCTGACCCTTTACAGCAGGGGTGTCCAAACACGAGGGCCAAAATTATGGAAGAAATATAGTATCATTAGAATTCAACAATTTTTAGACATTGAATTTATAACACTGAATTTTTATCATGCTCAATTATATGTATGAATTTTTTCTTACTCCAAATTTTCCTGCAAAAATATTCAACTGCAAAAATTCATCATTAAATATTCAAAAAGTTCATCACTTTTGAAGGTGAATTTTTTGATGGTGAATTTTTGCAGTTGAATATTTTTGCAGGAAAAATTGGAGTAAGAAAAAATTCATACATATAATTAAGCACGATAAAAATTCAGTGTTATAAATTCAATGTCTAAAAATTGTTGAATTCTGATGATACTATATTTCTTCCATACAAAATCACCAAGTGTAAAGTCCTCGAGGGCCACAAAAGTTAGAATATTTTTAAAATAAAAAGAAATGGCAAAATATGATTTTATTTATTTGTTCTGCTCACAAATTCTTTATAAACGCACCATTTTAATGAGCAGAATCTTAACATGAGACGTACGGGGATCTCATACATTTGACTCGATATTAAAAAGCATTAAAGTCTCTGGATCTGATTGGTCGACCGTTTTTAGTTAAAAACTTGAGTCACTAGTTAAGGTTCTTTTAATGCAGACATGTAATGTTTGGTAAATCTTATTTACCTTTTTCTTGACATGTTTCGACCCACTGCTCAGGTCTTCATCAGAAGTGTCACTGATGTTTGTGTGACGCGTCTTTATCAGCTGTTCGTCCGATGGGCGTGACCGACCCAGATCTGTCAGGTCTGCTGGGTCGGTCACGCCCACCTCCGCCAGTTGGTTTCTGGAGAAGGGAATCCCAGGTGTGGGATAGCTGGTAGGCCCCCTCATCCCGGTTGATGGTCCACTTTTCCCGTTTCCTTATTTCGATTGCCTCCCTGATCCAACGTCTGTATCTGTTGTTTTCCGTGTGACCGACCCAGACCTGACAGATCTGGGTCGGTCACGCCCATCGGACGAACAGCTGATAAAGACGCGTCACATAAACATCAGTGACACTTCTGCTGCTTGGATCCAGAATACCACGTTTGTAACTTCTGAGTCTCTGGTCCGGTGCCCTGAAGTCTCACAAAGTCACGTATCTCAGAGGGTTAGGCTAACCCAATGTGGCTAGCTGTTATGCTAGCTCCGGAGTATTTTTAGCTCATGATTCCTGATTTTTCCCATCTCTTCCTGCTTGAACACAGCTGATTTTTTTTTTAATGAGTGATGAACCGCTCCAGTAGAAAGCAGTGAAGGCTGAGGAGACATTTCAACAGGTAGATTTAGGGGTTTCTGTGCAGAAACAATGCTAACGTTTTTACGGCAGTGATTTAAAACGGACACTAGGGGGTGCCAAAACGAGAAAACTGCATAGTACGTCTTTAATAACAGAATCCAGTTTAGGGTCATAATCAAGTTCAAAATCTGAAGACAAACTGGAGAGCTGAATACTTGGGCCTGCTCGTGTCCTCTGACCCCTCATGGACCACAGACACCACTAGAATGGCTCAAGGACTGGATGAGGAGGCTGAAAACTGCTGGTCTCAGTGCTGCTGGATGGAGAACATCCCCCAGATCTTTATCCCACTGAGGTCTTCTGGTCAAACCTCAACAAGCTGGTGAACAAACTAAAACCTGACAAACTCCCAGCACTGATCATGAAGAACGAGCTCAGGACACACGTCGATGGACAGCATGTCAGGCTGATCTAGAAGTCTACAAAAAGAAAAACCAACACTACAAAGATTTACTTTTTGCATAAACTTAAAGTAGTTGTCAATAAAAGCATTTGAAACGGATGAAATGCTTGTAATTAGACTTCAGTAACCATAGAAACGTCTTTGATAACAAGTTTTTCTAGAAGCAGGTGGTGCAGAGTGGGTTCTTTAATGTTTGAGCGGTGATTGTGAGTCAACGTTATTGATTTTAATCATTTGTTGGCATTTTTTGACATGATGCGAAACATGAATGAGCACAGCTGAGAATCCACAACAAATTAAGTATAAATGAGTGATAATTTGGTTCATTTTTGAAGATCTGGAAGGCACTGAAGCTTTAACTGTTATGAAAATCAAAACTTGAATCGTTCTTTAAACTTTGGGCTCAGCTGTGGATTTAAAAACCAGTCTTTTTATTTAGTCCTATCTTTTTGTGACTGGATGAGTACACGTTAAAACACAAATAAAAAAATAATTCAAAAATATTTTTTTGCTGCTTCTTTACAACAAAACCCTGGCACAATGTCCAACCTTAAATGTAAATCTTGAATCTAAAATGAGAACTCAACACTACTTTCAGGTTGTACAACTTTATATCTCAGTAGAAATAAAATCCACATTCAGTTTTAAACGGATTGCCATATTATTAGAAACGTTCTCCATGTATTGATGCTCTGTTACAAAGTGAAACCACTCAGGTTTCTGCTGAGCTTCAGACATTAAACTGCATCATGTATCAAGAACTGACACCCAAACATCCCATAGACTTACAGTCAACCTGCATGGACTCTGGTACAAGCTGAACTTTGGGTCTGACTTCAAAGATGGATGCTGATGACTTTAATGACAACTCAGCAGGTTTGATAGCTCATACACATGATTGATGTTTCCTTTAACGCAGTAACACTGATATTTGTGTGTAGTGTCTGTGAATTGATGATTGTCACTAAAGATTTAAACACAGAAAAAACTATGATTTTTGGTGTAGAGACAGAACTGTCTGAGCTCATCCCAAAGTAGTGACTGAGGGTGATTTAGGTGGATAATGTGGGGTGTAACGTAAACAATTTAGTTTATTGTTACATACTGGCGAGCCAGCCAGGAGAGGTGAGTTAGAAAATGTTTCCAGGAAAGAATTTTAGTGGAGACAGAAGAACAGATTAATTCTTTGTGTTTGTTCGAAGACAGTGGTTCCCAATTAGTGAATGGTCTTGTTTCCCCATTATTGTTTTCACAGAGACAAACAGGACATAGAAACATGCAGTCAGTCACACACAGGCAATTTAGAGTTGCCAATTAACCTAACATGCCTGTGTTTGTTCCTTAGGAGGAAACTGGAGAAACCAGAGAGAGAACATGCTAACTCTATGCAGAAAGCCTGACCTTCCTGCAGCGAGGCAACAGAACAGCCTACTGCGCAATACAGTAATGGCCTTTCTCCAGGTTTATCTAAAGCATTCGACACTATAAAGCAGAGGTCACTAACAGGTGGTCTGGATCCGGACCCTGAGCCGGTTATGTCCAGATAACCCAATAACCCAAAATGTTACTCTTAAATTGTGACTGACTTTACAAACGGCGCCCCATATGTATGTGTTGGGAACTCCCTATAAGCTAACTAGCTTCCCTGGTGTGACCCCTTCACACACCCTACTGTAAATATGATGTATCCACTGATTAATGGGTGAACTCACTAAACTAATTCTTTAAATTCACTATAAGGCCTTTTCCCTTCTGTTCTTGTCACACGTCTTTAGATCTCTTCAGTGTGATGACAGTGACCTGTGTGTCGGTGAACTCCTGCTGTGGTAAAGACCTCTCAATCATGTGATGTCAATCCTTTATAAAACCCTGAGCATATCTACATCCGTTTGGTTATTTACTGTCCGTCTGCATTTTGAAAACATGGGATATTTATATAAAATGATGACTAGACAACCTGATTTATATTAAACACTGCTCAAAAATATTAGGAACACAATGAAAGATCATCAGAGCTCCAGTGCTGGACCTGCCAATCCTGGTGTTCCCTGGTAAAAACCAGTAGAGCTCCACGGTGCCGTGCAGGGAGCACATGACGAACTAGAGGACATGAAGTCTGTTTCTAATGGTTTGGTCAGAGACATTCACACAAGCGGTCTGCTGAGGGTTTCTTTGCAGAACTCTAAAGACATCCTGTTCCTCCTGCAAGAGAAGAAGAATGCTCGCTGATTCGCGGTGGACATTACACAACGACAGCTTGTCATGGGGCGCATATAACAGGATGTTAAAGGCAGACAGCTGATTAAATGTTTACAGATACAATCATTTTGCTACTGTGAAAGCTGTAGCTTGTCATATTTGAAATATGAATGTTATCGAATCTGGTTCTTAAAGTGATAATATGCAGTTTTGCTTGTTTTGGGCTCCCTCTGGTGTCCGTTTTAAATCACTGCATTACACAAGTTAGCGTATCGTTTCAGCTTCTAAACGCCTAAATCTACCTGTTGAAATGTCTCCTCAGCCTTCATAGCTTTCTACAGGAGCGGTTATTTACTCCTTCAAAGAAATCAGCTGTGTTCAAGCAGGGAGAGATGGAAAAATCAGGAATCATGAGCTAAAAACACTCCAGCGCTAGCATAACAGCTAGCCACATTGGGTTAGCCTAACCCTCGTGAGACACGTGACTTCCTGGGTACCGTGGCGGCAACGGAGATTTTGCAATCGTGGTCTTCCGGATAGGGATGTCCCGATACAACTTTTTCACTTCCAATACGATACCGATACTGCAGCCTTCAGTATTGACCGATACCGATATCAATCCGATATAATATCAGCATGACTCATACATGCTTTTACCTATTTTATAGTGTGGAATATTTGCAAGGCTTGATCAAATGATATTTCTGTCCCATAAAAAAATAGTGCAAACAAAATAAACATAACTTTAATAATGAGCAGAAAACAAACAATAGTTGGTTAACTAAAAGGATGACTACAATTCCTGCTTAAAAGACGGAGATTTTTGATGCAGTCCGATATAATCCGATACAGGTTTTTTTTGGGCCAATATTCGATATTCCGATATCAATATTGGTATCGGGACATCCCTAATTCCGGATCTAATCACCAGATGGGGCTAAGTGACTTCTCATTAACTCTGTAAAGGGTCAAATTAGCACAGACTGGCTCAAGGAAAAGATTTTAAAATATGAAAAAGTTGCATATTATCACTTTAATGTTTTTCCTTTGAAAGCCTAAAACCCAGTGACTTAAATGGCATCTGTTCCCTAAAGGAGACTGTGGCCTAGCAGTGGTTCCCAAACTTTTTGGCTTCTGACCCACAAAATGACAGTGACAGAGACTCATGTCCCCAACCATTCCTGGCAAAATATACAAACACTGATAATAAACTAATTAAACAAGGACATAACACAAACTTCTACAACTATGATACCATGTTTATCCACTTGTTTGTAACAGTTTGTAGGGACACATATATGGTATTAGCAAGTATTTTAAATTCACTTTTAGTTCTGGAGAACATCCCAGGACCCCCATTTGCTGTTTCAGGACCCACAGTTGGGTCACGACCCCAACTTTGGGAACCACTGGCCTAGAGGTAGAGAAAGCCACCGCTCACCTGAGACCCAGGTTCAAATCCTGGCACGGCATCATGGGTCAAATCTGGCCCCCGAGCCAGCCATCGAACACCCCCAGTGTCCCCCCAGAGGAGGGAAAACTAGTCCACCTGTAAAACCAGCCCTGTTTTTCTTGGTTGCACCTGTTGTTAATTTCATCAACACCAAACACCTGGTCCTGATTAACACCCTCCTCCCACCTGATGCAAGACTCTTATTAAAAATTTGAATAATTTTTGAGGAGTGTATTTTTGTTAATAAATAAAATAAAAACACATTTCTAGACGGTGTTAGTTGGTGTGATGGTGAGAAGTGATCAGGCTACACCT